>OVAN01013271.1:140-12975 GCA_900406275.1 Anastatica hierochuntica
GATCTAAACATCCTTGGTTCCATCAAAAAGACTACTCACACAACATAAAGAAGAAAAAGAAAAGAGATGAAGATAAAGTGATAGATTTCATAGATAAAGATAGTGTGTGATCCAAAATCCAAACTTAAAAGATAAACTCTTGATCTAAAGATCAAGAGAGAAAATACAATCTTGAAAGTTCTAGAAGTGTTGTCTCTTGGTGGCTCAAAAGATGGATGAAGGATACATCAATAAAATAGGTCAAAAAGGGTATATATAGGTGGAGAAAAGTGGTTTTCGGCTAAAGGTAAGGAGCCATCGACCTGGGAGGTCGATGGGAGCTTACCTAAGGTCGATGGGAGCCTCCCTTTACCAGAAAGAGTGTTGTTTGCTGGAAAGGTGAGCAGCCATCGACCTCAGGTGGCCAACCATCGACCTTGAGGTTGATGGGAGCCTCCCTTTAGCAGATTTTGTAGCTTCTTGCTCCTCTTTGATGCCTTGTTGATCTCCACTTTCTCCCACTGCTTCTTGCCTTTAAATCCATTTGATTCTTGGTACTTTTAGCCTCTAGAATCCATATCTCAAGCTCTCAAATTGATCTCCAAAGTTGCACCTACAAATGCAAAGAAAATGCTATGCAAATGCAATATGTTCCTAAGCTAGACTCTAGACACAAACTAATGCATTCTAAGACATATGTCATATATACAACCTAAAAATGGATGAAACTAAGTTAAAATGCATCTAAATATGCATAAAAATATGTACACATCAGAGGCAACCCACTGATAAGTTTTTCTTTTTTTTTCTTTTTAGGTTTTATTTTATTCCTTTTATTTCTCACTCCTCCTTTGGATTTGTATTCACACCGAGACAGTGTGAGATAAGTCTGGTGGAAGATCCTACTAATACAATTTCCTTGTTTTTGTGTGTTTTTGAGTCAGTTCTTGAGTAATTTTATTTTGTTTTATTGAATCAAACATGTTAGGAGATGATTAATGTTCCTTGTGCGTTTTTCTTTATTTTTCATGTTGACCATTTCTTCAGGACTGTTAGCGTAAGCAAACCGGAAAGACTGATGACCAAACTCCCTGCCAGAAATTTTTGAAACTCAAGATCTTGATTTGACTGTGATTAACTCTATTTGAATGGATGCCTAGTTAAACTTAATTTCCTTCCATCAAGAAACGAAATAACTCATTTAGGATTTTACTCACCTTTTTCACTACTTTTTGTAATTCTGAATGATCATACTCATTCTTAGTCTGGTCCCACACCCTTACTTTATCTTTCTTTGATTCTCCATTCACTCTTTTATTGTCATATGTGCACACATGTGCACAAACTATGGAGAGAGTATGGTAGACATGATTTTCCTGATTAGTTAGGTAGGATTGAAATTTCTATGGGGTTTAGACACGTTCATATCCTATGTGTCTGCAATCGGTAATTAGTCGAATGGAACTCGAAAATGGATTAATTGCTTTTCCATGTTGTTTGGGCATTTATTGTTGAGATTATGTGTTGTAAACATATTCCACCCGTTTTTTACCAAAGGCATCACCTGTGGAGTCTCCATTCTTGTATACTCCACAAGAGCTTGCTCCAAAAGAGTAGCCTCCTTTTTCACCATGTTCAAAATTTTTTAATTAAGGATCCTTATTGATGAATCATGTTTGTATTAGTTTTTACTGTGGTTTTTAGTAAGAAAATATGTTGTTTTATAATGTATAAAAGTCGTTTTGGATTCTATTGGTTTTCTTTAGTGTTTTTTTAGGTTTTAGGTTGCTTTTGGAGGGAAACATAGCAATTTGGGTCAAAAATGGATATTTGAAATGCAAGATCATGCTCAAACATCAAAGCTTTGGCCTTATTTTACAGAATTCTAACCGTTGGATCGAGCTCCAATTTTTCACAAGATAGCCACGTCAGTTAGCTTTAACTTAGAGGTGGTTTAGAGGAAATCCAATGGCGCGATCAAAAGTTATGGCTATTTTAGCGAATACTTGTCAAACTGGCGACCATAAAAAGAACATGCAGAAAACGCGGAATAGAATTTTTCAAGAATGGAAAGGATCGATCGATCCACACTCCACAAATTGACTGATCCAAGGCACGACCTGACCAAATTACCAAAAACATGATCAAGACCCATCAGAAATGATCCTACTCGACTTGGATACTTTTATAACACTAAGACTCGTGTTTTAGGTTTCATTATGCTATTTTCTAAGTTCCAAATGATATTTTGAGTTTTGCAACCTAAGAGAGAAGATTTCCCATCCGTACTTCGATTTGGAGAAGATTTTTGAACCCTCTTTCCATATTCTATTCAATTGCATGATGTTTTATATGGATTTATCTTGTGATTACTTTATGAATATGTGTGTGTAGTTCATTAGTTGGGTTTAGGGTTCTCACAAGGGGTTTTCTTGATTTGTCATTGCTAGGTTGTTTCGATTGGGAAATTATTTATTGGATCTTTGTTTATCACCATGTGTAATGTTGAAATTATATTCGCGAACTAGTTTTTTATCTTAGGATTTTCAATACACTGAAAGTGATTTCTTGAATGCCTAAATATGTGTTAAACGAGCAGAGTGCCCTTAGCCAACGGAATTTGATATTATTGCGCTTTGTGAACTTATCAAACCTGAATCTAATGCATGTTTAGAATTTGAAATTCAACGGAAGTTAGTCTCAAGGATTCTATAACATAGAGAATTAGCGCTATGGGAGTACGTCGATTCTAGATTTTTGATTTGAGTTCTAGACGGTTTTTAATTTTGTTTCCCTGTTAATTAACCTAATAATGATAATGACTTGAATTTCATGAGAATAACTTGTGACCAACGCTTTTCTTTATTGATTTACCCCTTTTGAATTTGTGTCTCTACTTTCTTTTCTTATTCGTTTGTTTGCTTTCATTCTTATTTCCATCACTACTTCCCCCTTTTAGCTTTGGCCTGTAGTTGATCCTATTTCTCTATGAGTGACAATTGGTCCTTGTGTATTGAATCCTGAACCACTAAAATGTACTTAACTGTGCGCTTGCAGTAGTTTAATCGGGTAAAAGCTCGAGCTATCACTTATTAACATTATTGAACTCCTTTTCATTCCTCACTTTCTATATATACTAGAGTATCCATGGATAACTATGTGTGTTAGCATCATTGGATATCCATTAGAAGAGGTAGTCCACATTGGTATATATTTATAGTGTTAGGAAAAAACTTTCTAGAGCTCAAAGTTCGGTAAAATTTTAAAATATTTCTCATTGTGCTACAACTACTTGAATTGTTGTGAACACTCAAAAAACACATGGTTCATTGTTTCTTCCTCAGCTCCACAACAAGTATATTATGTGTCACAATTTATACCTCGCTTCTTTATCAAGCCAACACTTTACTAAATCGAAGAAATTATACGGTCCAATCAGGATATTGAGTCGAACAAGGGAGAGCTATTAAGGATTATAATGGACGCCCATATGAGCAACATGTGACACCCTATTTGATAGGTTCATAATTTTTTGGGGTTTTTTTGGTGATTCTTTGGTGGAGAAGAACAAGAACAAGATACCAAGAGTTTTTGGAAAATGAGCAAAATAGATGTGTAAAACGATGCTTCTTTATTTATGAATAAGAGATCGATTACAAGGGGTGTATTTTGTGTAAAGTTTCGAATCCTTGAACTAGGGTTCTTCTCTTTGTATTTATAGTTGTCGAGTCAGAGTATTTCCATTTTTTATGGATAACTTCTATGTTCGAGTCTATCTATTCAATAAGGAATATTTCCCTTAATTCATTGAGGTATTTGTCTTTGTCTCTTAAGATTTAGATCGACTAAGGGGAATATCCAACCTACTGATGTGTTAGTATTTTAGTGGTTTTTATTACGGTTTTTAATCGAGATTTATGGTTTTTAGTATGTATTCGGATCTCTTTGGCGCAGATTTGTGTTCTTTAATGTTTTTATCAGGAATCGATCTTGGATGTGCGAAAAGATTGCATTTTGGATGGATTTCAAGCATCGAAGGAAGTTTTCTTGAAGGCTGAAAAATCCAAACAGATCTTTGTCCCGTTTCGCGGTCCGATTTTACGAAGAACCAAATCGAACTTATCGTGAACCGGATTTCATAACAAAAATCTAAGCTTGTGTTTCCTGTATCAAAATGCTATTTTCTGAGTTTTTGAGAGCAAGAGAGAGATTTGTAACCTAATGAGAAGAATCTCTTTCGTACTTTGAATCCGAGAAGAATTATGAACCTTACTCTTCATTTATTGATCAATACAATGATGTCTCTCTTTGATTTGATTTGTGTTGATTCTCTGATCATGAGTAAGTAGTTTATTTGTTGGGTTAAGGGTTCTCGCATAGGGATTTATGAGTTGTTGACATAGAATTGTAGGATTAGGGATTTAATCAATTGGATATTCATCTTGGATTGTTCGTAATGCATGAAATTAAATTGATCACTTAGTTTCTTATCTTAGGTTGTTTAACGTCTGGAAAGTGTTTGTTTAAATGCCTTAAAGAATCCTAAATGAGCAATTCATCTTAAGCCAATGGAAGTTGATGTTTAAGTGAATTGTGAACCTATCAAACTTGTTTAGAATGCATGATTAGAATCTAAGAGATTACGGAAGTTAGTCTCAAGGTTTCTAATACATAGGGAACTGATACTACGAAAGTAAATCATTTCTATATTAGTGTTTGAGTTCAAGACGGTTTAAAACATGTTCCCTAGTCAATAATTCGAGTCTTGAATGAAATGTTTTCCTGAGAATACCCAATGTCCAACTCTTCTTTGATTGATTTACAACCCCGCTATTGGTTTTCTTGCTTTCTTTGCTTTCTTAATTTTTATTTACTACATCTCTTCCAAGACTTCTTTTTCGCTTTAGTCCGCTATTTGATCTGAAATTATACGTGCTACCTTTGGTCTATGTGGATTTGATCCCGAACCACTACAACATACTTCTGTTCGCTTGCAGTGTTATCTCGGGCAAAAACCTGAGCTATCAAGTTTTGTGTCGCCATTGCCTAGGACCAATAGATCGTCTTAGAACTTAGGATCATTGCGTGCCTAAGGAATTTTTCTATATTTTGTTTAATCTCCTCTTTTTCTTCTCTGTTTTTGTGCTTTCGGGTGCATGAACAGGCCTCATACTAGAAGCCAACGGATCGCGAATCTTCTCGAGTTCGAGCCGGAACCTTCGCATCTACAGAGAGAGAAGAAGAAGGAGAAGCTGCTGGAGGTTATTGAGGAATTTGAGTTTCCTGAAATCATGGGTGATAACATGGGAGAACACGATAAAGTTAATAAAAATCCTCTCTTTCCTAAAGTCCTTCCAGGAGGTGATCCACCTGCTGGTGGTGGTGCTAATGTTGGTGCTAATGATAGTGCTCAGCAAATTTGCAAGCATAATGTTGCAGCTGAGGGGAAACAACGCGCAAATCAACCTCCCATAGAGAGAAGAGACTTTGAGATCAAGACTGGTCTCATTATCTTGGTGCAGCAGAATCAATTTTATGGGTTGCCATCACAGAACCTAATGCACCATGTGGATAAATTTGAAGCCATCTGCAATACTATCCAACACAACGGAGTACCTGTTGAAGCTCTGAAATGCAGGTTGTTCAGTTTCTCTCTGAATGACAAAGCTACGATATGGTGTAATAGTCTAGAGCCTGATTCTTTGACGACATGGGATGAGATCAGGGTTACCTTGGGCATTTCTTCACGAAATCAAGGTCTATGTCTCTCTGAAACAAGATTGCTGGATTTCACCAATTGGGTTCTGAGAGTTTTCATGCAGCTTGGGAAAGATTCAAGGAGTACCTCAATGATTGTCCCCATCATGGGTTCTAATATTGGAATCTTCTCAACATTTTTTACAATGGGGTTGAGGAGAAATATCATAATGTTATGGACACCGCGAGCAATGGTGATTTCATGACCAAGACTGTGGAGGAAGCTTATAAGCTGGTTAATAACAAGGTGAATAGTCAGGCCAATCGAAGATCAGATTTTGACCGTGGTAGAGGAGTTATATCATCAGATGCAAATAGAATTGATGATCTGCAGTCAAAGCTCGATGAGCTAATGAGGAGAAAATGGGACAGTTGTATCATGAGTATATGACTGAGGAGCTGAATGGTGGTCAAGTATATGTGAACTACATTGTACGTCAAGGGAATTTTGGTAACAGAGGTTTCAATCAACAGAACTAATTCCAGAACAAGCCATACCAACAGAATAAGAGTGTCTTCAACTCTGGGTTTCAGAACAAGAATCAGAAAAATGACTATCAATAGAAGCAGTTTGGTTCATGAGGATTCATGAACAACTATCAGTCGGTGTATCAGAATCAGAACCAAGGACAATCTTCTACGTCTTCTGAAGATAGTGATTTGAAACAAATGCTTCACTAGGTGCTGGAAAATTAGACTAAGTCTGCTGCAAAAATCAATTAGAAAGTCGATAGCATGTACACTGACCTTAATGGAAAGTTTGAGGCTATGAGTGTTCGAATGAAGATGCTAGAAACACAGGTTGCTTAGACTTCTATGAGTAATAGAGCTCCACCAGGTTTCATTCAAGCTAAACCGGAGAAGAATCCAAAGGAATATTGTAGTCCTATCACGATTCGAAGTGGAAAAGAGGAAACATGCTTGTCCAAGACAAAAAGGACAGGGATAGATCGATCCCTACCCTAGGATTGATCGATCCTTGTCCAATTACACCTCGTTAACATCTGGACAGATGGAAAGATATCAATTGATCCCTGTCCATGGATCGATCGGTCCCTGTCCTGACGTGGGATCGTTAGATCTTCGCGTTGAATTGAAGGCACAGGAGGTTGAGGATGAGTATGTACCACCCCTTCCTTACATACCCAAGGATCGATCGATCCTTGTCCTCGGATCGATCGATCTCTGTCTTATTTCGTGCCAAAACATAGGGACAAGGATTGATCGATCTTGGATCCTTATCGCAAGATCGATCGATCATTGTCTCGATTGCACAGCATATATCGTGACTTACTCAGGTTTGAACTCATTATTTCCTCTCAAACCAAAACAAAAAAATCACCCTAGATTTCGATTTTCATCGATTCTTAATGGATCTGAGTCGTTTTAGAGTCTAAATTCAAGAGAATTTCATGCTCTATCTTTCTATTCGATCATATTTCGCAAAATCTAAGGTATGTGTCCGCAATCTCTACTAGCAGATTTTTCGAAGAAATTTGGGAACTTTTGATTTCTTGGATTTTGATCAATTTTTGGTACTTGAATGATCTTATACACATGTTTTAAGATGTTTAGTAGTAGGATTACACCTAGATTTAGCGTTTTAAGGATTGAACTTGATGATTTTGCGATTTCGCGTTTCGTACGCCGGATTTTTGCGAGGATGCATGTTTTTCATGATTTGCCTTAGGTATTGATGATTTTATTCTTTTATGTCATCTCTATGATTGATTACAACATGTTTTGATGATTGGTTGCGATAAATTGATTACTTTCACTTGGACTTGAAATGCAAACGAAAATTGGACATATTTGATGTTGTTCTTTCTTTGATGAGTGATTTGATGCATGCTCTTCGTACTTATGAGCTTGATTTTCGCAGGAACATTACTCTTTGAATTAGAGTGATTGATTTTCGTGTTTGTATCGTTTTGATTCGGATACTAATTTGGTTTCCAAGTGTTTATTTTTCGCAGGTTATGGGTGGCCGAAAGATAGGGGAGGTTCCCGAGACGCGAGATCCATCTAGCTCCCTTCTACACCGCCGGTTCAAGAGGAGCGATCTCACACATCATGCCAACCGTCCCGTTACTCAGTAGAGGGACCAGTATGACTCGTATTTTGTGCAGGACTTGGGACACATCACGTTCCCGATAACACGAGTCGTTGATAACGACCTCCTGGAGGCGTTTGGTATTAGGCAGGACTTCTATGCTCTTTTTGACAGCATGGGACTCCAAGACTTACTAGAGCTTCAGGAGCATGTCTACCCCGAGCTGTGTCGGGAGTTTCTGGCCGATGCACGCTATGTCTATCCGAATTCGGAAAACCCGGTGGCTGACCAAGGCACATTCTCCTTCATTTTCCAGGGTCATTTTTATTCTATCTCCCTCATGGACTTGGCTAGTGTTTTTGGTTTTGCGCAGGGCCGAGGTACTTGGGTACCAACATTGTTGAGGTCCAGTGAGTTCTGGGACTTTATTGTTGCTGGGCAATTTGTCTCTCGGAGCGCGAAGCAGCCGCGTATCCGGAATCATGTCCTTCGCCTCGCGGCCAAGGTTCTTAGCTCGCACATTTACGCCAAGTCTATCCAGGTTGTTTTGACCAACGACGAGTTGGGTCTTCTTTTTATTGGCTTTGGACATACATGGGACTTAGCGCCTCATATTCGTTATGTGGACGCTTTAAATCTGAACATGGTTGTAGTAGTTGCTGACAAGTTCGCCTTCTTCAAGGTGGTGGCTTCTGAGAAGATCCAATTGATTAAATCCCTAATCATACAATTTTATGTCAACAATTCATGAATCCCTATGTGAAAACCCTAAACCCAACAAGCAATCTACTCACTCATGATCAGAGAAACAACACAAATCAAGTCAAAGAGAGACATCATTGTATTGATCAAAAATAAAGAGTAAGGTTCAGAATTCTTCTCGGATTCGGATTACGGTAGATGATTCTTCTCCTTAGGTTACAAATCTCTCTATTACTCTCAAAAACTCAAAAAATAACATAATGAAAGTATAAACACGAGTTTAGGTTTTAGTTATGAAATCCGGTTCATGATAAGTTCAGTTTAGTTCTTCAAAATCGGTCTGCAAAATACGGGATAGGGATCGATCAATCTTGGACAGGAATCGATCGATCCATGTCCTTCTGTCAGGACATTTAGCTCTTCATGAATACTTCCTTCGATGCTTGAAATCTGTCCAAAATGCAATCTTTCTGCACATTCAAGCTTGATTCCTATAAAAACACTAAAGAACACAAATCTGCTCCAAAGAGATCCGAATACATACTAAAAACAATATTTCTCGTATAAAAACCGTAATAAAAACCACTAAAATGCTAACACATCAACTTTCATTCCTCTGGGGCTCGCGACTTTGGAAGGTCGAAGTATTCTTTAGCTATTGGTTATGGTCGCACTGTTGGGATCCAAAGATTCATAGCTTTTGTAGATCCAAGATCTTTCATCGTTGAATCCATCTTCAAGGAAGCGTGGGTCACATGGACCTAGTGGACTATGGTCTCTGGGGCATTAGATTTACAAACTTTCAGGTTTAGTATATAAGCTGGGGGCACATGGCTTTAGAGAACCAGGGGTCTGTGGTTTTCATAACCAAGTCTAATTGTGGGGCATCTAGCCCTGGTGAACCATGGGTTCATAACTGTCAGACTACGAAAGTCTGGTTCTGTAAGATAAGGTCTTGCCAATTTTACGCTTTATGAGTCGCAAATTCATAAGCGTTTAATTGTCAAGCCTTATGCTCGATCTGATCATGTTTTATTACATAGATCAGTTGGACCAGTGGTTTGCGAGCGTAAAGCCTTAGTGGGCACAAGGTCTTAGTGGGCATAAAGCCTTAGTGAGCACAAGGCCTTAGTGGGCACAAAGCCTTAGTGGGCACAAGGCCTAGGTTAGTTGTTCGAACTCGGTGGGCACATATGCCTCTAAGCACACCTGCCTGTTTGAACATTTCGTCCCTAGGCGAGAAGCCTTATTGAAACTTTGTGTCTGAGTTTTGCTAGCTTTATTGGGACCGACCGATTTTAAGTTTTTCTATGAGCCGCGTACTCTGATGGACAGGGGTGCACATGTCCATTATTTTTGCTAAGTCATAGTTTTGATGCATTGCATCTACCACCATTAGGAGCCTGTCCACATTTTGCCATGGCGTTTTAACCATGGTTTTTAGGAACCCGTTCGCATTAGATGGACCATAGTTAGGATCTGTCCGCATTATATGGACCTTGCTCCCCTGACCGGTATGTGGCATTGTTCTTCGAGGATTGCTTTCTTTATGCAATGGCTCGACAGAGATTTCCATGGATACGGCCATTGAGCAGGGCTTTGGTGCGTTGGGTCTAAGGGTCGTATGGTAGCATGAGCGGGCCCGTTCCCGATCTCCTCTGATCTCTCTTATTCCCCAAGGTGTTGGGAATTTCAAGGGCTAATACAGAGTCGATGGAACGGCCTCCATCTCATGTATCCAGGGCCTCCCCATTATTGTGATGTATGCCAAAGAGAAATCCATAATGAGGAACTTGGTTCTTTGATGGATACCTCCGGCGTATACTGGTAGGGTTACATCTCCGATGCTCTGCTTCACTTCACCGTTGGATCCGACTAGAGAAGTGAACTTTCTGGTGATCTCTTCTTCGTCTAGTCCCAAACCTTCGAAGGTGTTGGTGAAGATTATATTAGTTGAGCTACCATTGTCGATGAGGATACATCTCATGAGGCAGTTCACAACTTTTAACAATATCACCAAGGCATCATGGTGCAGATTTATCACTTCTTCTTCGGTATTGGTGGCGAAGCTTACTATGCCAGGACCATCTTCGCGTTTTTTGCTAATTGTCATGGCATCTACTCCGTGGTGGATCTTAGCAGCGTGAGTGCTTCTCTTGGCAGCAGAAATTGACACTCCGCTTACCTCTGACCCTCTAGTAATGAAGTTGATGACATGATCTTTCCTTGGCGAATCAAGCCTTGGCCCCATGGGAATGTTATCCTTGGTCTGTTCGTGAATGAGCGCCTTTGCTATGTCCAAGAGGAACTCTCATAGGTATTCCTTCATGAGCAACTCATTCACTTCGAGCCTTAGCTGGAAGCAATCCTCCTTTAGGTGATCGTGGTCGTGATGAAATCACACCACTTGGATGTGTCTCTCTTGTGCTGGGGGGCCAGCATTTTGACTGGCCACTTGAAATTTCCTGTCAAATGTCCCAGCTATGTCACTATTTCAGCTGGGAATATCATCATGTTGGACATGTTGGGCCAGGTCATGGGTACATACCTCTTGTGCTCCGCTTTTGCTAAGGGCTTCGGCCATCCTTTGGAGCCACCCTTGGCAGAGTTTTCAGAGCCCGACTTAGCGTTAGATTTATCATCTATGGTGGTCTTGGAGTGACAATGCGCTTTGGGATGGTTTATGTGCGCTTGTTGGGCCTGATAGGTTGGGTCCTCCTCCCATTTAATTTGAGCCCAGACTTTGGAGAGTACGTCCTTCATAATGTGGCAGGGGTATTTGGTGAGGTCTTTGGACATGTCATCGTCGTTCAGTAGTCCTTGTCTGAAGGATGAGATGGTCGTGGAGGTGACGCAGTTAGGAACCAACACTTTCTCCCTGTTAAATCGGTGGAGATACTCCCTTAGGCTCTCGTCTGGGCGATGCTTGATTCGATAGAGATCGTCAGAGGCGCGTCTTAAAACTCAGCTGCTATCAAACTACTCGATAAAGCGGTTCATTAGCATGGCGAAGGAGTTAATGGAGCCATTGGCTAGGTTGGTGTACCACAATAGCATTGGGTCTGTGAGGGTTGCTCCAAATCCTTTAAACATACAGACTTCCAAGTGCTCATACTGATGGGGGCAGTAAGCATGCCTCGGCGATACTGGGATATGTGCGTGTCAGGGTCGGAGGTTCCATCATACAGGGCCATGGTTGGCCAAGTGAATCTCTTAGGAACTTTGCTAAGAGCGATGGCATCGATCAACGGTGTGTCAGCGTAGGAACTAGGGGTGCTCTTAAAGATAGGCAGAGCTACCCCTGGTAAGCACTTGATCATGTTCTCCATAGCTTCAAGCCTTCCTGTTAGCATGGCTTCTACACCAAGGGCCTCGTTAGCGTTTTCCTCGTAAGGTTTGCTAGGGCCGTTGTGATGGTGAGAGCCAGGGGTTCGGGTTAGCCCTAAGCTTGGAGTCTGATGCGTTCGAGCCTCCTTAACGACCTTCGATGGCGTTTCGCCTAGTTGCTACATCAACGAGACTTTTCTTTTGAAGCTAACACACCTTCCCTTGTCCTCGCCGTCATCGTCGGGTGTATGAGCGTCTGTGTCTGTCATCGAGGCTTTGAGAATCGCTTTCACGTCTTCCAGCTCCTTCAGTCGAGCCTCTTTCTGACTTAGCTTTGTCGCGATCAACTCGTACTTTTGAAGCTTTATCGCGATCGCCGCATCGTTGGCTCTCTCATGTGTTTCCTCCTCGAGTTGAGTTGTAGCTACTTCTTCGAACGTGGATTCAAGGTTTTCGCTACTTTTTGGATCGGAGGAGCTGTTAAATTCGCTCATCTTTGATCTTTTGTTCTTGTTGAAATCTCCCCTCCTCCTTCTAGTGCCAAACTGTTTGGGGATTTTTTGGTGATTCTTCAATGGAGAAGAACAAGAGCAAGATACCAAGGATTTTTGGAAGATGATCAAAATATATGTGTAAAACGATGCTTCTTTATTTATGAATAAGAGATCGATTACAAGGGGTGTATTTTGTGTGAAGTTTCGGATCCTTAAACTAAGGTTCTTCTCTTTGTATATGAGTTTATATCATATTATGTAATCTTTAACATAGTTTTCCCTCTTTTATATAAAATTTATAATCGTTTTAAAAAAATTAAATAAAGAAAAACAAAGGAATAAGTATTAAAGTCATATTTTAAAAAGGAATAGAATGTAAATGTCAAAACTTGAACGTAAAGACATTAATGTATACTCATTTATATGTAAACTAGCTGGGCGCCCCGCACCCTGTGCGGGGATGAAAAATTTTTAGATTTTATGGTAAGTTAACGCTTTTTGTTCTAAAATTTACACACATATC
>OVAN01013272.1:0-12975 GCA_900406275.1 Anastatica hierochuntica
ATATATATATATATATATATATATATATATATATATATATTTGTTAAATTATATCTAATTGTTTTGACTCAATTATTCTTGCTCCTTGCATTACTGGGTTTCTTGCTATGAATTAAATTTCCAGCATTCGTTTCGAGTGTGAAGTATATGCTTATGTTTCATGAGAAACGATGATGATGTGCAGGTGTTGACTAAAGTATAACATCATACATATCATTCGCTTTCTAAAATAATAAATAATAATAATAAGAGCAATTCTCATATTTAACACTAAATTATGATTTTTGGTCAAATCTAGCACACATAACCTAATTTTCCAGATCTAGCATTTTTAGGAAAGTATTTCTGAAACTTAAGATATTCTTCTTAAATATTAGGAAAGAATTTCTGAAACTATAAATATGCTTCTTAATTTTAGAAACTTTGACAGAGGTTCATGCGAAGTTTTCTAATTATTAGAATTTTACGAAAGTCTTCCTAAAAATAGTCACTGTCTTAATCGAAAATGCTAGAGGTGAAAAAATTCAGGTGCGTGTGCTAGATATGGGTTAGAAACCAAAAAACATGCTATTTAAAGGAATTTCTCTAATAATGAAAACAAAAAATTCAACAAGCATCGGATATAGATATTAATATATAATTAATCTTTGATGAAAAAAAATTAATCTTTAAAATAATACTTTAGATATGGATCATTGATTTGTTAACATATTTTACAAATTTTAGATATATGTAAATAAAAAAAAATCTTTTTAAAATATTTTTCATGGAAATGGGCCAAACAAATTAACCATATAAAAAATTATTATGGAAAATGAAACGTTGCCACATAAAAAAAAATTATGTATATGTCCGAAAGGTGATACGGAAGGTGATAGGAAAGGCGAAATCATGTCTGACGATTCTTCAATGTCGGTTTCTTCTCCGATCAGCCAGTTTGATCTGGAAAGCGATTAAGTCCGCACACGCCGAAGTGTGGTTGGTTGAAGGCAGTTTCACAAAGGCACGATCCATCTCCGAGGTGGTTTGTAAGAAACCCCACGATGACAATACTCAACCACTTCGAAGTCGCTATAAAGCACAAGTACAGGGAACAGGATTCTCACTTTCTCAAAAGGTTTTTCTACAGAAACTGGTGTCTATCTATATCCAATTTTCCAAATCAATCATGGCGGATTTGTTGCGAAGGGCTATTCAAGATATCAATTTGGGAATTGACGATACTCCTGAAATTATCCCGGTGGAATCTTGAAATTATCCCGATGGAGGTTTGGTGTAAAGTTGTGGTGGCAAATCAGTTATCTCTCCTTTGCCAACCTCTGATCCCTCGAAAATAGAATTTGAGAGCTATGATCGCTTCATTCCCTAGAATATGGGGTTTGAGTGGATCAATCTCAGGGAGAATTGTGGCCAAAGATCGTTGTCAGTTTTGTTTCCTTCAGATGAAATGATGCAGATGGTGTTGAATCGAGGGTCATGGGCTTTCAATGACAGGATGGTAGTGATGCAAAAGTGGAACCCTCAAGAGGTTGTTGCTCCTCTCACCCATATTCCTTTTTGGGTGCAGACTCGAGGCATACAATTCCAATTCATGATGGTTAATTTGATTAACAACATTGGTGAACACTTGGGGCAGGTGATGAATATTGATTTCAACAATGATGTTGAAGCCAATGTCGAGATGGTCTGGTTCAGATCAACTGGAACACATCAAATCCTCTTCGATTCCAAAAGCATTACAAAATTGGTGGAGTTGATATTATCATCACATTTAAATATGAGAGGTTGTGAGGTTTTTACACTGTCTATGGCACGTTAATGTATGACTCATGTACCTGCATTGCACCAGATGGTGGGAATGGTGAGGATGATGATAACAACCATGATGGGGTAATAATCAGGCGGGAGAGAATAACCAAGGGAATGATGAGCAAGAGGAAGTTTTACCAGAAGGACCTGATCACAATGATGTGGCTATGGCTTATCCCTATAACAAATATGAGGATTTCAACCACCAGATGGCTGAGGGAAATGATTCTCGGGAAGCAGGATTTTGATTCGTTTACTCGGAATCTTTCTCAGTTTTACAGAAAACCAAACCAGGTATAGAGGAAACCTGCAAAAGAACAAGCCAAAGTTCGTGGATTACATTTCGAAGGCATAACTATGACGTTAATACCAATGGGCGAGGAAATTTAGGTTGAAACCTATATCTATGCATCGTTTTCCAAACCGAAAAGTCGAAAAATATGTCAAAGATCAAATATAAAGGCAAATAGTATAAACTGTCAGTTAACCTCATTGTTTCAATAATGATACGAGAAAGTAGTGGAAGTAATCAAATAAAGTGAATAAAAAAACCCAATTTTTAGAATTAAGGTACATGACGGCGCAAAGCAAGGAAATATACTTTGAAAACATGTAGTTACAAAAATACTTTATTGTTTGAATTAAGTTTTTGAAAACAAACTATGCCCGTGCAAGGCACAGGCCAACACATAGTTGACTGTAAAACTAAAGTGCTTGTTAACTCCTTGAGATATATACACATGAAATCATTCGATTATGAGAAACAATTCCCCATAGTGTCTTTTATTTTTTTAAACTTTGAGAGTACAAA
Organism: Anastatica hierochuntica; assembly: GCA_900406275.1. Taxonomy (NCBI): domain Eukaryota; kingdom Viridiplantae; phylum Streptophyta; class Magnoliopsida; order Brassicales; family Brassicaceae; genus Anastatica; species Anastatica hierochuntica. The sequence continues at coordinate 2,621 of OVAN01013272.1, forward strand.
ATTTTGTTTGGTTTGCTAGCTTTTATTTTTTAGTGCTGCATAATAATGGATGTTGTCGTTGAATCCTAGGATTCTTGATTGCATAAGACCGTCACACAACGAGCAATCTTATATATATATATATATATATAAAGGAGACGGAGAGAGAAAATGAGAGGAGAAAATCCTATGCGTCAATCAAAGAGGACATTGAGGAACAACTAACCAAGAAAGCAATTTTTACATAAAATAAAAATCCAATTTTAAAAATAAAGAGTTATTATCAATTAATTTATTTCTAAATCAAAAATCTATTTATATACAATCCAAAAACATGCAAACTACTTTCCCATATTATTAATATAATATATAACATATATATATATTATATATTCGCCATATAATAAATAATGTATATTGTCGCGAAAACATGAAATATAAATGGTTGTAAAAAAAAAATTCTTCATCGAAAGAAAATACGTCAAAATATTAATAATTTCAAATATTTTGGTTCAAAATGATTCGAAACAAACTAAAATTTAAAACTATTTCGTAAGAAAGAAATATTAAATTGTTATATGTTAAGTACAATATGCATAAACATTAAATATCATTAAAGGATGTGTTGCTTTATCTTATTTCAGTTGTAAGAGTTTTGAATGGCAATAAACTTTTATTATAAAATAGAAACACATGTTCCCATAGAAAATATCTTTTGTCATTGATAGCTCAGGTTTTCGCCCGAGAAAACACTGCAAGCGTACTGATGTGTACGTTGTAGTGGTTCGTGATCGAATCCACAGAGACCAAATGTAGCACGTAAAACTTCAGATCAAACGAGGGCTAAAGCGAAAAAGAAGGTTTGTAGAATGATGCAGTAAATCGAAATAAAAAAAGAAAGAAACAAAACGCAAGAGTTTTAAATCAATTGGAGAAAAACTCTAGGCAATGGGTATTCCCAGGAAAATCATTTCATCAGGATTTTAAGTTTGTTGTCAGGGAAACATTTAAGGGTGATCTTGAACTCAATTCACAATTTTATAGTCAACCTACTTCCGTATTGCCAACTACCTATGTTTAAGGGTCCTAGACACTAACTTTCGTTGAGTTTTAAATCCTAAACATGCATTCTAGACAGGATTGATTTGTTCATAAATTGCTTAAACATCAACTTCCGTTGGTCTAAGAAAATTTATGCACTTATCTTCCTTTCAGGAATTTCATAAAACACTTTCGGTGCGTGAAATATCATAGGCTCAAGAGCTAGGTGATCAAGCTAATTCAGGCATTAAACATGAAGACAAGTGAAGATCAATTGATAATTCCCCAATCTAACAACCTAACAATCACATATTCATGAAATCCCCTATGAGAAACCCTAAACCCAATTAAAGAACTACTCACACATGATCATTGAACAATCACAACAGATTTCAAGAGAGAACATGATGTTATTGCAATGAAAAGAGTAAAGGGTTCATAAATTCTTCTCCAAAACGAAGTACAGGTTCGAAAATCATCTCCCTTAGGTTACAAAGCTCTCTCTCTTATCATAGTCTCAGAAAAATATCATAATGAAAGAAAATACACGAGTTTAGATTTTAGATATGTAATCCGGTTCTCGAAAAGTCGGTTTGGTTCCATAAGCTTGGTTTGCGAATCGTGATAGGGATCGATCGATCCTAGACAGGGATCCATCGCTCCTTTTCATTCTGCCAGGATGTTTTTACCTCTTCAGAAATGCCTCCTTTCGTGCTTGAAATCCATCCAAAACATGATATTTCCGTACAATTCAAGCTCGTTACCTGTAAAAACACTAAAGAACATAAAACCGCTCCAAAGAGAGCCAAATATATACTAAAAACCATATATCTCGACTAAAAACTGCAGTAGAAATCTATAAGATTCTAATACATCAAATCCCCAAGACTTGAATCTTTGCTTGTCCTCAAGTAAAGGAAACGAAGATTAAGTCTACGGGAAAAGAAGTTTAAAAAAATGGACCTTATGCTATCAGTAGACCTTACTCTGCACTACTTTCGCTGACCACATAGACTTAGGACAGCTCGAACATTCTCCTCAAGAATCTCTGCATGACCTCCCGAACCCAGCCGTACTCCAACCCAGCCGTACTCCAAACTCTGAATCTACAAGCTCAACATTCATGTTAATAACTCTCTACATTCATTCAAATAAGTGTGAGACTTTTTCACCAAAGAACTCGTAATCAAGAATTCCAGCTAGGTAATCAAATGCTTTTAGTGGTAAGGCTTAAAGTGTTTCACGTATCAGATCTGCGCGAGGATGCAAATAATTATGCAAAATCGCAGGAGAGAAAAAGTAAACCATATAAGTGCAATCTTCAGGTTGCATTTAAATAACAAAATGACATGTAAATGTTAATTTCTAAACCAGATATAGAGAAAAAGAAATGAATTTTTGTTTTTTTTTACACAAAAATCTGGTAGAAATTGGCAATACATTGACGTTTTCAATCTTAGAACACCCATACAACACGAAGAAATGCAACATATCCATCTAAACCTCTAAAACGCCCAACACCGAGAAATCAGACACTTAGGACCGTGTCTAAACCACCTAATTTGTTCAATCCTACCTAAGTAATTAGAAGGATCATGTCTACCATATTCTCTTCTTTGTTTTTACACATGCGTGCATATAAAATCAAAGAGAAATGCATGGAGATTCAATGAGATAGGGTGAAGGTGTGGTGCTAGACTAAAGATGAGTCTGGTTACTCAGGATTATCGAAAAGAGTGGTAGAAGAATGTGGATGTAATCTTGAATGATGGGTTTGATTTTCTTATTTCAAGTTCCTGAATCAAAGCAATTAAGTTCATAAGTAGGCTAGATAAATAGAGTTAAAAACATTTCAGACAAAAGCCTGAGTTCCAGAGATTTCTGGTGGGATGTTGGTCATGAGGTATTTCGGTTTGCTGCGCTAAAAGCTCAAGTGAAATGGTCAATGAAAATAAAAATGAAGTGCAATGCGGAGAGATAATAGTCTAAATCATCATAAAGCACAAATAATCCATAAGACTGACTCAATAAAACATAAAAATGACTCAAACAACACACCAAAAGAAAAAGAAAAAGAATAAGTAACCTCCCCAAGACTTATCTCACACCGTCTCGATGTGAAACAAATCCAAGGAAGGGGTAAGTAGCAAATAACAAGAAAAATCCAAATAAAAAGAAAAAATAAAACCAAAAGAAAAGAGAAAGGAAAGAGAGTCTATTGAGCTGCTCGGGAAGTGCTAGTCCTGACTCCTGGTCTGGCTTTGGGACACATACCTACATTTCCGAAGGCGTAGTCTGCTCTCCTCTTGGAGCGCTCCTCGCTCCGTGTAGCCTCCTCTCGCGCGAGTGCCTCGCGTGTCTCCTGTGTCTCCACCTCATCAGACTCCTCACTCCCCGTCTCCTCATCGTCCTCATCTGCAACAGCTATAGGAACTGGTGGTGCTTTGCGCCTAATAGCATCCTCTCGAACAGACCTGGGAGGAAAACAAGAAGTAATCTCCCTATCTTGAAGAGTCCCCTGGCAAAATGCAACATTAGGGAACTCGTTCTATGATGACTCTGCATTGTCCAAGCTCTGAACTCTGCAGTTGAAGCAGCAGGTGGCGGTGGCGGGTCGAGCTCATAAGCACTAAAATCCTCCGGAAACAGCTCTGCAATTTCAAGATCAGTAGGTGCAGCAGGTGGAGGCATATGCACCTCATAGTTGGCATCATCATCATCATGGTCCCCAGCAAGACCTGAGGAACCTTTCTTAAAAGAAGGGGGATAGGGGCAGAGACGCTCTGCATGAGGTAGAAACTCAACTCCCAGTGAATTAGAAAGAGATGTCAGATCCGGGAATGGTAGCTCAATGTAGAGAGACCTCTGCTTGCGATCCTGGAAGTGGTGGATAAAAGGTCTCGAACTATCTATGGAATACTTCCAGGGGGAAGCTAAGATGGCGCAATCCACGAGATGGTTCCTATCGAGGAAAGCATAGTGAGGTCTCTCGTTGTGATAAATTTTCACATGCTTGGGGAGCTTGAACTCCACTCTCTGGTGACCAGTGAAGTCAAACCTCACAAAGCGCAGAAGACGGGTGATAAGAGCATCCATAGCAAAAGACTTCTTCTCAGAAGCCACCACCTTGAAGAATTCGAACTTGTCAGCAACTACCGCAACCATGTTCAGATCCGTAGCCGCCACATAATGGATTTAAGCTCCCAAATCCCAAATGTGTCTAACGCCAATGAAGAGAAGACCCAACTCATCTTTGGTAACATCAACCTGAATAGACTTGGTGTAGATATGAGAGCTAAGCACCTTGGTTGCGAGTCTAAGAACCGGACTGCGGATATGAGACTGCTTCACACTCCTAGAAACAAATTGCCCGCAGCAATATAGTTCCAAAACTCGCTCGACCTCAGCCAAGTTGGTACATAAGTACCTCAACCCTGCACAAAACCAAATACTCGAGCCAAATCCATGAGAGAAATAGAGTAAAACTGACCCTGCACAATGAAGGAGAATACACCTTGGTACGTTACAGGGTTGTCCAAATCTTGATAGACGAGGCGTGTAGATGCCAGAAACTCTCGACAAAGCTCGGGGTCAACATGCCCCTGAAGCTCCAGCAAGCCTCGGAGTCCTATCCTCGCAAAAAGATTGAAGAAATCCTGTTGAATACCCAACGCCTCCAGGAGGTCGTCATCAATGACTCGGGTCATTGGGAATATGATATGTCCCAAATCTTGCACAAACTGCGAGTCATACTCCTCCCATTCCTGAGTGACATGATGGTTGGCGGGATGTGTGAGATTGCTCTGTCTAAACCGCTGACGTAGATTGAAACTAGATGGCTTCTTCGTCTTGGGGACCTCGCCAATTTTTCGTCTATCCATATCCTGCGAAACCGAACACTTGGAAACCAAATTAGTATCCAAATCAAAACGCTACAAACACAAAAATTATTCACTCTATTTCAAAGAGCAATGTTCATGTGGAAATCAAACTCATAGACATCAAGAGCATGCATCAAAACAGTTCACAAAGCAAGAGCATCATCAATATATCCAATTTTCATGTTGCATTCCAAGTCCAAGTGAAACTAAGCAAATTCATCGCAACCAATCATCAAAAGATGTGGAAATCATTCATAGAGATGCCACAAAAGAGTAATATCATCAATAAACAAGCCAAATCATGAAGAACAATCATCCTCGCAAACTTCTAGCGTCCGAAACGCCTAATCAGAAAATCCCCAAATTCAACCCTCTAAACGCTTAATTCAGGCGCAATCCCACTTCTAAACATCATATAACATATATATAGCATCATTCAAGCACCAAACATCGATTTAAAATCAAGGAAACAAAAGTTTCCAAGTTCACCCTAAAAAGTGACGACAATTGAAGTGGAGATTGTGAACAGATACCTTCGAATTAGCAAAAACTAATCGGATAGAATGATAGAGGGCGAAAAGTTAATGAGTTTAGGCTCAAACATCACTCGGACCCATGAAGATTTGAGCCAAAACGAGTTTGAGAGGATGATTTTTTGTTTTTGTTTGAAAAGAAGTTATGAAAGAAACATACCTGTGTCGCACGTTTATGCTATCCTTGTCCTTCTGTTTTAGGGTGAAAACTCGTCATGGATAGATCGATCCTTGTCCTTTCTTTTTGGTTGCGTAAATATGTCATGGATCGATCGATCCTGGTGCTAGATCGATCTATCCTTGTCATTCTGTCTGGACACCTGTTTTCTGCAATACTAAAGCTAAAAACACCAAAAGATCAAAAGCACCAAAAGCCTAAAAGACAAAAATGAAAAACACGAAAAATACCAAGTGGGTTGCCTCTCACTCAGCGTTTGTTTAAAGTCTCGAGCCTGACTGTAGAGAGATCAAACGGTGAGGGGTTCCGTCAAAGGAATCTAAGTTCCTTCGTTGGTTGTCGCATCTACGAGAACCACATCCCCATATGGTCTAACCTCAGCTATGACGAATAGTCCGGACCAACGAGACTTAAGCTTCCCTGTAAATAGCTTAAGACGAGAATTAAAAAGTAGAATATGATCTCCTGCAGTGAAGTATCTTTAAATCATACTTTTGTCATGCCACACTTTCGTTCATTCCTTGTAAATCCTAGTGCTTTCATAGTCATCTTGACGAATCCTATCCAATTCACTGAGTTGAATGATTCTCTTCTATGTTGCAGGCTTGATATCAAAGTTCATCAACTTTGTAGTCCAAATTCCCTGGTACTCGAGTTCAACAGGCAAATGACAAGCCTTTCCATACACCAAATAAAACGGTGTAGTGCCTAGTTGTGTCTTGTAGGTGGTTCGATATGCCCATAACGCATCATCTAGCTTGATGGCCCAATCCTTTCGTGTTTTGCCGACAGTATTTTCCAAGATTCCCTTCATTTCCCTGTTGGAAATCTCAACATGTCCACTTATTTGAGGATGATAAGGCGTGACTATCTTGTGTCTAACTCCATACTTTTTCAACAAATTCTCAAATAACTTGTTGATAAAGTGGGATCCTCAATCACTGATTACCACTCTTGGCACGCCAAAACGAGGGAAAATCATATATTTGAACATCTTCAGGACTACCTTGGCATCATTAGAAGGGCAGGCCAGTGCCTCAATCCATTTAGAGACATAATCTACTACAACCAAGATTTATTGATTTTCGTAAGAAGATGAGAAAGATCACATGAAATCAATATCCCATACGTCAAAAATCTCAACTTCCAGGACGAAGTTCTGAGGCATCTCATTTCGCTTGCTGATGTTGCCTTTCCTCTGACAAGCATCACATTTAGAGACGTATTCATTGGCGTCCATGAAGATTGTTGGCCACCAAAATCCTGCATGCGGTACTTTCGACACCGTCTTGAAAGTAGCAAAATGTCATGCATATTCTGAACCATGACAATGATACAAAATACTCTGTACCTCAGACTCCGAAATGCACATGCGAAAAAGTCCAACAACACATCTCTTGTATAGAAAAGGATCATCCCATAAGTAATGTCTGACATCTCTGAGGAACTTCTTCTTCGCATAGCCTGTGAAATGTGGCTCCTCATCTGCACTCAGATAATTTGCAAAGTCTGCAAACCAAGGTATCTCATCGTGAATCTGTCTAATGACAAAACAATCAACACCATCCATGTATTCATCCTACAGCAAGGCAACCATATAGACATTCTCTCCAGGGAGACTATCATCAAGTGGAGACTCAACTTCCACTCGCAATCGAGACAAATGGTCTGCAACACCATTCTCAATACCACGTTTGTCATGAATCTCCAAATCAAACTCCTGCAATAGCAAAATCCATCTCAACAATCTCGGTTTAACATCCTTCTTAGACATAAGATACCTCAAAGTTTCATGATCAATGTGAACAATGACTTTCGATCCCACAAGGTACTGTCAGAACTTCTCGAAATCATAAACCACATCTAAGAGCTCCTTTTTCATAGTTGCATACTTGATCTGAGTATCATCAAGTGTTATGCTGGTATAGTAGATCACATGGAGCTTCTTATCCTTTCTCTTACCCAACACTGCTCCTACTGCATAGTCACTAGCATCACACATTACCTCAAAAGGTAAATCCCAATCTGGTGGCTGCACAATTAGAGCGGTGACGAGTGTTTCTTGATTGTCTGAAAGGATAACAAATAGCCAGTATCAAAATCAAATTTGACATCCTTACAGAGCAATCGAGTCATAAGTTTGGCTATCTTGGAAAAATCCTTGATAAACTATCTGTAGAATCCTGCATGTCCAATAAAGCTCCGAACATCCTTAATAGAGGTAGAAGGTTTCAGGCTCGTCATCAATTCCACCTTGGCTCTGTCAATTTTGATTCCCCTCTCAGAGATCCTTTGGCCAAGTATAATCCCATCCAACACCATAAAATGACATTTTTCCCAATTTAAAACCAAGTGTTTCTCTTCACATCTCTCTAAAACCCAGCAGAGGTTAGACAAGCAATTAGTAAACGAAGAACCATAAATAGAAAATTCATCCATGAAGACTTCCATGATATCTTCGATCAACTCAGTGAAGATAGACATCATGCAGCGCTGGAAAGTCGCAGGTGCATTGCATAATCCAAATGGCATTCTCTGGTAAGTATATGCCCCACATGTACATGTAAATGTAGTCTTTTCCTGGTTCACCAGGTGGATGGGAATATGAAAGAAACCTGAATAGCCATAAAAATAGTAATGAGGATGCTTAGCAAGTCTTTCTAGCATTTGATAAATAAAGATAAGAGGAAAATGATACTTTCTCGTGGTAGAGTTCAGCATCCTATAGTCAATGCACATCCTGTGGCATGTGATAGTCCTGGTGGAAATGAGCTAAGTCTTCTCATTAGTGATGACAGTGATACCCCCTTTCTTTGGTACAAATTGTACCAGACTTACCAATGTACTGTCAAAGATGGGATAGATCACACTTGCACTTAGAAGTTTCAGAATCTCCTTCTTGACAACTTCCATCAGCTTAGGATTGAGTCTCCTTTGATGTTCGATAGAATTCTTGGATTCATCCTCCAAGTGGATCCTATGCATGCCGAGATCTGGAGAAATACTTGTGATATCATCCAAAGAATGTTTGAACCCTTTTCGGTACTTCCTTAACTTCGAAAGAAGTAAGGCATTCTCAGCATTGTTCAGCTTAGCATTGACAATCACAGGGTATGTAGAGTTAAGACCTAAGAAAAGATACCTTAGTCCTGCAGGTAGTGGCTTGAGTTCAATTTTTGGAGCTTTCAGCTTGCTCCAATCAGTACTTTAGCTCGCAACTAATAAAGTAGATGTCGCAGAAGATGGCTCTTCGAGCTTGATGTATACAACCTGCTTCTCGATAGCAGGTGCTGAGTCCAGCAACGCAAGAACCTCATATGTATCTTCATTCAGAAACCCATACTCACCTTCAATCTGGGCCAAAGCAACTCGTACTGGATCCTCAGTGTAGAGCTCTTTAATCACATCAACAAGTGTGTCAACCCAAAATGTGTGTCCATCAATGATAGGCTTCTTCATGGATTTCTCGATCTTGAACTTCATAGTCAACTTCCCAAGGCGGTGATTGTGGGAACCGAAATTCTCACTGTCAATGTTATGTGGTTCACGGACTCTCTGTAGCCAAAGATCGACAGATCAAGCAGCGAGTTAATAAGTTAGTAAATAAGAAATACGAAACAAAAAGATAAAACGAATTACGAAGCGAAACAAGTTGATAGCGAAAGTAAATTGATACGAAACAGATTGCGGATAAGTAAATTGATAAGAAACAGGATTCGTAAAATAGGTTAACGTGAACGAATATAAGATGAAAACGAGAACGAATCTAAAGTAAAACGAAAAGCGTAAACGAAGAACGATTCGACAGACACAGTAAACAAAGAAAGTTTAAGGGATCTTATTCGAATTTCGTGATCAAAGCGTGTGCAACCGGTGTTAAGCCGTGGCCGGAAGAACTGTTGGCGACGATTACCTAGAATTAGGATGCAGACTCGTAACCTAGTTGAGACGCAACTCGCTAACGAAAAAGAAGTAAGAACCCTAGTTTTTCTAAGTGTTTTTGCGATGACGAAAAGTTCTATGTATCAATTCTTTTTCCTCTTTCACTTCGCGTCCTTTATATAGATCTTCGTGGGCTTGGCTCATTTCCTTTTCCGTCCCGATTCGTGCTTATCCCTTTGCGAAAATATTCCTTTTCCCCGATTCGCATATATCCTTTTTCCAGATCTTTCCTTATCCTACCGACTTTAACCATAATCACGAAACCCTAACGAAACCGTTACTGCAAATGGGCCGATTCTCGTCTAGAATCGTAAGTGGACATATCATCACGGTTTGGGCCCTTTCGGGTGTTTCGCGGCTAAGTGTCTTTTACGATTCCTTTCGGAGAAGTCATTCTTCGTATGGCTTTGCAACGATTGTTTTGTGAAATGGTAGGATTGATCGTATAGCTTAGATTCTTCCGGTGCTTAAGTTAACCATCGTCGTTTTACACGATCGATACCAAATCCTACGAAGAAGATGAATCCTCATGATTGTCATTATGACGGTTTGACGAAAATTCCGATCGAGACGAAACGAGAGATGATCAAGCAACGATTCGAAAGAAATGACGATCGGAAAGGACGTGGTTCAGTCAACGGACTATGGCTGAACGTTATCCGCGCCTCAACGCCAACTGGCGCCAAGGACATAGCTTGGTTTGGCGACAATTGGCGCCAAGGACATGACTTGGTCCTGGCGCCAATTGGTGCCAAGGACTTAACTTGGTCCTGGCGCCAATTGGCGCCAAGGACATGGCTT
>OVAN01013273.1:0-12972 GCA_900406275.1 Anastatica hierochuntica
GTAGCAAATCCCCCGTAGAATTGCCTTAGGATGTTATTCATTGCTAGCATAAGGTTAACGCGTCTTGATTGTTGTCCAGTTTGAGAGTCGAGTCAGTCTGTCTGATGCTTGAACTAGAGGTCTAGGAAATTGAACTAGTGAATAGGATGTGATGTTATGCGCTTTGAATGAGTTGTGGGAGTGTGATCGCCCCTGGAGAAGTGAAAGAAAGCCCTGAGTCCACACAAACCGGGGAGTTGGTGTGTGAGTTTAGCCGGTCACTGTGGTGGTTGCTGCATGTTAAGGCGTTTTGGAGAAAACCGAGGGTTTTGTTTAGGACATCTTTGTATGTCATGTATGCTTGTGACACAATAGGTGTCTGCTTAATGTTAATTCTATGTTATCTGTGAATGCATGTTAAGTCTATTATGCGGTGTTGCGTGTCTAGCAATTCCATGTCTCACTGGGTGATTCCCCTGTCACTCACCCCTCTCTTTCCCTCGTCCCTCTCCTTCTTTTTTGTCCCTGCAGGTGAGTATAACGAGCAGCTGGACGGATGACGGAGGAACTGGGTTGTTCATTTGGGATCGGGTTTTAATTAAGTTATTTTCCATGTCTTGATTCGGTTTTAGTATTCTTTAGTTTGCTATGTTCTTTTCTGTGGTTAGGAGACTCTATTCACATATGGAGCTCTCCCTAGCAATAAGATGGATTTGTCCTTGTGATGGATGTTTTTAGACTCGTGTTTAATTTAAGGTTTTATTAGAATGCTCTGGTAGATTGTTTGTGAAAGAGAAGTTAGTAGAAAAGTTAGCAGATTCGGAAAGAACTTTGGCCAGGTGAACCGGGGTGTTATAAAAACGTTAAAAAAAACTAAAATGATCGATTTATTTTTGTCTAGTTTTCTTTTTGTTTTATATTTGGGAGTTGATAAACTTTCCTCAAGCGGCCACTAGTTAACGATTTTTCTATTTGGCTTATCTACTTTTCTGAAAGCAATATCGAATTTTATATTGTGCATTCGGAATGCAAGATTAGGTGTCGCGGCGCACACGAAGCATGTTGTTATAATTATGCATGTGGAAATATAAATTACTTTTTGTCGAGAATATAGGTATATAACATTAAATTAACTCAGCGTTTTTAACCAAAAAAAATCATAATAATAACTCAGCGCAGGAAGAAAGATTTTATTAAATTCTTTAATTACTGGCCGATGCCGAAACAATTCACACAATAGTAGCAGGATATTATTGTACAGCATACCAAAATCCTTGATTGAATTTTTTTCCTCGTTAAAATAAAAGTATTAAATTTAATAAAATCTATCAAGGGAAATTAGGTAAATAATTTTTAAAAAACTCAAATTAAGTAACTAACCATCTAATAAAAATGGTAATATTTTCTTCCCTGTCTTTTCTTTTAAAAAAATTATAAAAAAATACTTTCTTCCCTTTTTTGTTCTTTTCTTTTTTGTCTTTTTTATATTTGAAAAAATTCAGGTCATGTAGAAATACTATTTAAAATACTAGCTATTTTATGTTTAACTAGTATTTTTACTTTTGAGTTTATGTATATATTTTACAAAGTTATGTTATAACTAGAGTTTTGGTGTTTAATTTTAGTTTCAACGTAAAATTCAGAGGTATGTAAAAGTTACTTTCAATTTCAATTTTTTGAGAGTTTGTTTATTTCTAAACTATTCTATGTCTGATAAATTGGTATCACTATTCGGAATAGTAATACGCTGCAATGTACATCTTATCTAGAATAATATTTCTAGTTTAAGTTTTTATGTTAAGTACGATTTTTGATTTTTGTGTTTATTTATATTTTTTAAAATTTCTAATTTACTTTTAAATTATAAGTTGACTGATAGTTGTGTAGAAATTATTTGAATTTTAAAATTTTCGGTGTTTATGTAACATCCGATCCTGTACGGTTTCAAATTTACCAAATCTAATACAATTTCAAACCGCCTTTCAAGAAAATCACCAACTTTCATTAGAACAGACTGTTTCTGCGCTGCAAACATGTTTGACTAAACCAGAAGAAAAGACAAACATAGAGGATACGTGAGCAACTTTTCAAACGAGCCGCTTATCGAAAACTAAGGGTGGACAAACGAAAATTCGAAATCGTACTTTGCGGGAATGAGTATCGGGCGAGAAACTCGAAAACCACAAGAAATATCCTGTTTGCCTCCCATTTCAATTTCATGACGAGACAAAAATGAGATGAGACAAGTCGGAAATATATTGAAAATTCCTGAAATGTAAAGAAAATATCAAAATACATTCATAATATATTTTTCACTCGTATTTTAATCAATATGTTATGAATAAATATGAATATGCTAATAGAAAAGTTAATGAAACCAAATATGATTTTATATGACTTAATAACAAAAACTTCAAACTTTAAAAATTAATAAATCATTCAATACTAACCAAAGTAATATTTAATAGTCAATATAATATCTAGCACTTAAAATAAACTAAATTATGTCTATGAAATTCCTTTATTCAATATAATTCCTATAATATAAATTATGATTAAAAGATATAATTATTTTTTAAAAAATTATAATTGTTTAGAGATTTTGAGTGATTCTTTAAGGAAGAAAAAACAAGAACAAAGATGTAAAAAGATCTCTTTTATTAATGTCTAAGAGAATCGATTACGATGTATGAGTGTTGAGTAATGAATTTCAGATCCTTGAATTAGGATTCTTCCTTGCGTATTTATAGTATTCGAATAAGAGTATTTTCATATCTTTTATGGATAACTTCTAGTTTAAATTCTATCTAAACAATAAGGAATATTTCTATAAATATGTAAGACAATTGTCCTTATCTCTAAGATTCAAATCATATAAAGAGAATATCCGCTCAGCCTTGGCTCATGCCCTTGGCATGGCTAGGCGTCCTTGGCTAAGGCTTTGGTTAACGTATTCAACCAAAGGATCTATGAGCCCCTGGTCTAGCTAAGACTAGGCCATAGGGGAATAAAATTACCCCTAACAAATAATAATGTTTTAGAATTTATGGTTTTATATATTATTTATATATTGTATACTAATATATGTATTCATGACATAACGAGACTTCTGGAATTCCAGTATCCGTCCCTCCCGTCTCTTTCCTATTCTGAAACTTAAAGTTTAATTACCCCATTTGTGTGTCTTTTCAAGTTCAGAACGTAATGGAACGAAACAAAATGAAACGAAATGAGAATTGTGTACACCCTTACCAAAAACTAGATCAACATCCCAGCTCCACCTAGTAATAACTTTGACATATACCAAGCAACAAACGCCTAGTGCACCCAAAGAATTTTTAGATGCTCGTGATTGGTTTTCTTTGTTGGCACTACATATGATGGTTTTGGTGAAGCTATAGGAGCCGAGGGGTTTTCAAGTATTGGTTTTATATTTCGATAGCTAGTGGCAACTGTGAGAAAGCTCAAAGCCTTTAAGAAAATATGAAAATCATGACTTTTATTGATTCATTCGGTTTTTGTGTATTTTCCATCGATTACAAGCTTGAGTTCTTATACAAAGCCAGAGAGTCTAATCTTTTTACATTTACCATCATCTCATTCATTTAGTGATCCAAGAATATCAAATTGGTTTGAGACTGTAATTTGACTGCTTGTACGATTCTTCTCCAGCTGCTTGTTCTTATTCTCTGTTCTGGTTTTGTCTTTTTCAGAGAGGAGAGATGACCGTTGCAGCAATAAGGGTTTTGCTCGTGTATGTAAGAGTTTTGCTCATGGGCTTCTTCAATTCCAGGCCCGACTCAGTCTTGATTAAGTGATCCTGTGCATTTTGGCTTTGAGCTTCAATAACCCCTCTCAAACTTGGAGTATTTGGAGTTTCTCCGCCAAGTTTGAACCGGAGAGAAGAGAAGGTTTGATAAGGGAGTGACTTTGTAAATATATCAATGATCATCTGATAAGAAGGTATATGTGTGACCTGCAGAACTCCCAAAGCCACTCTCTCACACACATAGTGGTAATGTGTCCCAAAGTGTTTTGACCTTGCGTGATATGCAGGATTCGTAGTTAGGTAGACTATCGAGATATTGTCGCAAAATAGCTCTTGAGTATTAGGTACTGAGATTCCTAATTCCTTTAAAACAAAGCACATCCACGTTATCTCAGAAGCAGCTTCAGATAAGGCTCGACACTCGGATTTGGTTGAGCTTTTTGAGACTGAACCTTGTTTCTTTGATGACCAAGATAACAAGTTGTCTCCCAAATATGTGCAGTAGCCTCCAGTAGAGCGTATTGTAATTTTGCAACCAGCCCAATCGCTGTCACTTAATGCTCTTAAGGTAAAATCAGTGTTCTGCCGGAAAGTGATTCCCATGTTTAAGGTACCTTTGATGTATCACAAAATTCGTTTGAGTAGATTAAAATCTGATAGCTTTGGCGTGTGCATGTTTTGGCAAACGTAGTTGACAGCATATTGCAAATCAGGTCTGGTGAATGTAAGATATTGTAGCTTACCGGCAAGACTCCGAAAGTAAGTAGGATTCGAGAATTCTGCATCATTTTCTTGTGTTATGTTTGGTTGCAGTGGTAAAGGAGTTGAAATTGATGAACAATCTGACATTCCAGCCACTGCTAAGAGGTCTTCTGCATATTTTTCTTGTGTCAAAAAGAGCCCCTCTGTGTTATAATGCACCTGAATGTCGAGGAAGTACTTCATCTCTCTCATATCTTTCATACAGAATTGAGCATTCAGTTTTGTAAACAGATCTTTCAGTAGCTCGGAGTCATTTCCAGTAATAATCATGTCGTCCACATATAATAGCAGCATTATAACGTCTTTGTTCCTTATGCAGATGAACAACGAAGGGTCTTTAATACTGCATATGAAGCCAAATTCAAGAAGAAAGGTGCTGAATTTTTCGTACCACGCTCGCAGGGTTTTAGTCCATATATCGATTTGCGCAACTTACAAGCATGGGTTGGTCTTGCTTTGTCCACGAATCCTGCAGCCTGAACCATGTACATTGTTTCTGAAAGATCCTTATGTAAGAACGCGTTTCTCACATCCATTTGCTTGATGTCCCACAACATAATAGTTGCAGCATGGAGAGTTATTCTTACTGTTGAGCTCCTAACCCAGGGTTGTACGTTTCAAGGTAATCAATGCCTTTCTCTTGGTGGAAGCCTTTTGTATTTAATCGAGCTCTTCTTTTTTCCAAGGTTCCGTCGGCATTGAGTTTTGATCTAAAAACCCATTTACACCCGAAAACATTCATATCTGGTGTAAATGGTACAAGAGACCAGGTTCTTACTTCTGTGCAATTTGAAATCTCCTCGTGCACAGCGTCGTTCCAAAACGGATCCTTGAGTGCTTCAGTCACTGTTCATGGTTCTGCGAGTGTAAGAAGAATATATTTTTTGTTTGGTTTAACTGTCCCCACTTTGGATCTAGTTACCATATAATGTGATGTGGATGCTTGATTAATGTGTGCAGATTGCTCTTGTCTTGGTTCTGTTTGGGAGAGAGGAAAGGGAGCCGATTATGAAGAACTAGAGCAGTCTGGCTTGAATGGAATCAGAGGTATGATGTCGCGTATAGGATCAACTTCTAAGGCTATCGTACGCCCAGTACATACCCCTAAAGCATCAGTAGAATCTGCTCTTTTTTCTGTCGGTTCTGGTGGAGTGTCTTCAGGTAAGGGTAATGATATAACTGGTGACAAGACAGGTGTTTCTGTAGTAGGAAATGCAGCAGTCTCATGTGAAGGCAATGATGGGCACTATGTTCTAGTAAACCGAGGAGGAGCTTCTAAGGTTTCTACAATTACTTGGCTTCTAAGGCAACACTAGGAGCTCTGTTCTTGGTGAGTCTCTTCTGATCTTTTGAAAGATTTTGTAAAGCCTTGGTGCCAAGCTTTAAGAAGTGGAGATTTTTGAGACTGTTGTAGATGAAGATATCGATCTGAGAAGGGAAAGCTACGTTCATCAAACACAACATGATGACTTATGTAGACACAGCCAGTTGGGGGATATACACAACGATATCCTTTGTATCGTTCATTGTATCCCAAAAATAGACAAGTTAAAGACCTCAGATTGAACTTATGAGTTGAGTAATCCCTTAGCGTAAGGTAACAAGCACCACCGAAAGATCTCAAAGAGGAATAATCAGGCACTTTGTTGAAGAGCTTCTCATAGGGTCTTTGTGTAGTTTCAAGAGCTGATGTTGGTAGTAGATTACTTAGGAAACTTGCTGTGTAAAAAGACTCAACCCAATATCTTTGTGCTACCTTACTATCAAATAACATTGAGAGACCCAACTCAATTATACTTCTATGTTTTCGTTCCGCAATACCATTTTTTGTGGCGTGTGTGGACACGTGATGTAATATTGTATACCAGAGTCTTTTAATCTTGTCAAAAATTTCTTACTCATAAACTCACCCTCGCCATCACTTTAAAAAATGCCGATCTTAGTTTGTAAGAGATTTTCTACTAGCGATTGAAAACCACAAAAGGTATCATAAAAATCCGATTTCTTCTTTAGTGGAAAGAACCAACAATAGCGTGACCAATTTTCAATAAAGATTACGTAGTAGTGAAATCCTTGAAAATAAATTATAGGGGAAGGGCCTCAAAGATCGCAGTGGATTCTTTCCAAAGGTCTAGTAGAAGTAAAAGTAGAATATGAAAACGGCAAATGAGAGCTCTTCCCAATTTTGCAAGCTTCACACATATTATCAACATCCTTATTTAGTGTGATTAGCTTACGAGAGGACAAATGATGCAGAACTTTATTGTTGATATGGCCAAGCCTTCGATGCTAAACTTTACTTGATGCAGAGTTTTGACGAGATGAAAGCATGACTTTAGATGTTGAGACTATCGATGTTGGACTCCCTTCTAGGACATAGAGGCCATCAATGTTTCTGCCCAAGGTTAGAACCTTCTTTGTTTCCTTGTCCTTAACAATCAAACCATCACAATCAAACTTAAAAGAACATGGGTAATCCTTAGTGATTTTAGAAACAGAAATCAAAGATTTAGCTATGGTGGGACAAACCAAGACATTTTTTAATTGAAGTTTACCTGAAGTTGATGGCAAGATTGTTGATCCGGTGTGAGTGTTTGGTAAAAATTCGCAATTCCCAACCATTACATAGTCACTACCTCCATATGGTTTTGATTGTTATAAATGATCAGGGAGCTAGTGACATGAGAGGATGCTCATGTGTCTGGGTGCCATTTGTGACCCGAGTGGTCTGATACATCTATGATACGCAATGCAGCCAAAGTCGTGGGGACTTCATCATGTTGGTATGCATTATTGAAGTGATGCAAACATTTCAAAGCGGTGTGTCCTTCCTTTCCACATATTTGGCACATTGGTCGTGGTTTTTCTCCATATGAGCTTGTGGTTGGCGAGATTTGTTGATCAAAACCGCGACCTCTTGTTGAGAAAGAGCCACGACCTCTGCCTCCTCTGAATCTGCCAAAAGAACTTCCCCTTCCCCTGTAGTTTGGTTTATAGAATCCAGGGAGTCCTTCTGATCTTGAGATGTTAAACGCCATGTGAGCAGAGACAAAGTTTTCCACAGAATAGCTTTGAAGTCTATCATTAAACCTGATTAACCTATGCAAAACAATATCGAAAGTCGGAG
The DNA here is from genome assembly GCA_900406275.1 of Anastatica hierochuntica. Lineage (NCBI taxonomy): Eukaryota > Viridiplantae > Streptophyta > Magnoliopsida > Brassicales > Brassicaceae > Anastatica > Anastatica hierochuntica. The sequence goes on from OVAN01013273.1 coordinate 7,638, forward strand.
CAGGAAAGCTGTCAATGGAGCCTTCGATACTTGTTTTAATGGGTTCGTAGTCTCTGCCAAGTCCATGAAGAACAATAAAGATTTTTATTTTCTTTGAAACTGGACTCTCAATAGAAGACAACTGCTCACAAACATTATTTACTTCTCTTAGGTACTCACTCATGGGTTTCTCATTTTTTGCAGCAGTTTGGAGCTTACGGTGGAGCTCAAACAGTCGAGAAGATGAAACTTCATTGAAGAAATTAACAAGAGCCATCCATACCTCATGAGATGTCTCATACTTCATAACCTCAACCAAGATTTCTTCTGAGAGTGAGCCAATCAGCTAGGACCGTACCACTTGATCTGCTCTTATCCATCCATGGTAATCTGGATTAGAGACTAGAGTTGAGGTGCCGTCAATGGCTGGTACTGAGAGGGTGGCTGATGGTTGAGGTATGGAGCCTGTGAAAAACCCTAAGAGCCCTTGTCCTGAGAGGAAAGATTCAAATTGCGATTTCCATAGCATATAGTTCTTCTCTGTGAGTTTAAGGGTAACACAGTTCGAAATATTGAGAGGAGGAAAAGTGTAAGCTTACATGGTGTCTCCCATGGCTCTGATACCATGTGAGAAAGCTCAAAGCTTTTAAGAAAATCTGAAAATTATATCTTTTATTGATTCATTCTGTTTTTGTGTATTTTCCATTGATTACAAATTTGAGCTCTTATACAAAGCCAACGAGTCTAATCATTTTACATTTGTCATCATTTCATTCATTTAGTGATTGAAGAATATCAAATTGGTTGGAGACTGTAATTTGAGTGCTTGTACGATTCTTCTCCAGCTGCTTGTTCTTATCCTCTGTTCTGGTTTTGTCTTTTTCAGAGAAGAGAGATGACCGTTGCGGCATAAAGGCTTTACTCGTGAATGTAAGGGTTTTGCTCGTGGGCTTCTTCAATTCCAGGCCAGACTTAATCTTGATTAAGTGATCCTGTTCGTTTTGGCTTTGAGCTTCAACAACAACTTCATTGACTACGGCTTCTTTTCCGACAATTCGGTAATCGGTCATATAAGGATTTAGAGATGATTAACGGTCTGGTAGATATACTTTTCGTTGGACTTCCAAGTTGACATAATCGCATTTAACTTTACTATTAAATGCATTTAATTTTACTATTAAATTCTAATCTTTGTTTAACAAATAGGTGTATGAAACAAGCTCTCGCTTATATATTGACTTTATTTGCTGCGTGGAATACATGAACTTATAATAATCAATTTTTAATATATTGATAGACCTTATTGGACGTTTAGCAACACTTGTTCCGTTTTTATACTAATTAAATCTTTTATATTTTAGATATATATGCCGACTCGCTTTTCCTTGCGCTTACTTTTTTTCTTAAGAAATATTTTATATTTTCTGAAAACATTTCACAACCATACAAATTTCTATCATCTAAAAACTAAAACCTCTTAAACTTTTAATCCGGAAACAGATCAAAGAAATATAATCTTGAGATACCTTAGACATAACCATTGGCAAAAATGGAAGTTTAACTGTAACAATCCGATTTTTTTTTCCGGTTCTTCTGCAGAAAATCAGTTTTTCCTTTAAATTGAACAAGTTTTCCTTTAACCCTAGCTATTTAAACATATTCTAACATAAGCCTAAATTATTTTCGACCAAACCTTTTTTCCTCACGTCGTCGCACACCCTTGGGAGAAGGAGACAGAGAAATGTCGCAGCCAACTAGATGGAGAGAAGGGAGAAATGGAGAAAGGAAATGAACGCAGAACAACCCTGCAGAAGACAGAAAATATATGTCAAGGGAGAACGCACGATCGACCGACCAAATCAAGAGCTTTCATTCTAAAATTTCACAGAAGGTAAATGACACCTCAACCGAGATTCTCCTATTTATATAACGTTTTTTCATTGAGTATTTCGAGAGTTATGGTCGACTTACTGAGAGGTGTTTGTGCAGTCTGAATCTGAAACCAGTCGGAGTTTGAAGGGTGTTTTCGAGGGAAAATGGAATCTGATCGGATTGAAATCGGAGTCTACGCATAGAGGACATCCACGGCGACATCCTGACCGTTCGGATTGAGAAATTAATTGTTAGTTTGTGATTTAGAGCTTTGTTTCCAAGCATTAAATGTTCTGTCATATTTCCAGAAATGTTTTGCTAGAGTGTATTTCGGTTTTGGTTGAGCTAATTGATGATTTAGGATCTGATCTTTTGTGGAATCAATTTAGGAACTCCTGTGAATCCAGTGGAAAAAGGAACACAAGTTTCGGGTTAATATGAGTGGAGAAACGCGTTGCGGAAGTTAGCACAGTGAAGTTGTCCGCGTCAAAAGGAGGTGGAAGAGCACCGAGTTCGAGGTTCCGAAGAGTTGCAGAGGCATGAGACGTTCCCGAGAATGCGAATTTTTCTCTGTAAGTAAAATTACCGTTTTCCCCCTGGTCCGAGTTTCTGTTTTGGGAATTTTTCAAATATGGCATGTTTCCATATTTGGGAAGTTTCCTTTTTAGGAAGTTTCATTTTTGGCAAATTTCCCTTTTTGGTAACTTTCCGTTTCGGGCAGGTTTCTTTTTCTGGAAAGTTTCCATTTTTAGCAGGTTTCCGTTAAGGTCTAATCCGGGTTCTTGCTCCAGGTTCTTTTTCCAAAAAGAGGATCAGCAAAGGAGAAGAAGGATGACGGATGATCGACGTGGAGTAAAAGCTCAGATGGAGGATCGTCAATCAGCCATTCCAGAAGCGTGTTGACCATTAGGCCAAGGTGAGGAGGTTTTCGGTTCCGTCGCATTCGGTAGTTATTTAACTTGCTTGTTAGTCTAGGGTTAATCCGACCAGAGTCGAGCTATAAGTCTCGGCACAAATAAAAACTATATATTATGTATCGTTAAATGACATAAGGTCTTATACACCTATGTGCGATTGATTGATTGGTTCGCTAAGTTAAGCCTTGGGTAGAACATGTGTGACAACGTAAGTCCTTAATAATTACTAGGTCTAATTTGGCATTGTTTGAGAATTACAAATGATGATAAAAGGTCTAAGATTAATCTGTGATGTGCATTCTCTGATGGATAGTCACCTATCCAATTTACAGGTGTGATGCAACCCGCCCTAGGGCGCAGGAGGACCGATCCAGGAAGAAGCAGGGCTGCGGGCAGTAGAGTCAGGCAGTGTTACATGCTGCTCTCTATGAAATGTGTCGAGCCGGCCTACCCACTAGAAGAGGGGACCCAGCCTGGGTGGATAGCCTGAACTGTAGGGCATTTTACAACTAGTTGTTAGAACGCACTAGAAAAACGAAAAATGTTTGCGAAAGTTTAAGAAGTGTCTAGTAGGCTAAGATTGCTTTCAAAACGAGGTTTTCAGCTTGATAGTTGCTTGCTAGGCACGATAGGTGTCCTCTGTGGGGTTTAGGATTAGGTCTGGACTTTCGGGGTCAAGCGAGTATCGGGTGAGGCGGAGTCAGGTTCGTCCTCACTGGGTGTCTTGTTTGAAAAATCACTCATCCCTCTTTTTTCTTTTTTTGGGTATTTCTACCGGTTGCAGTTACTAGTAAAAAATGAATGACCGATTGGTGAAGTTTATTTTTAGTTTGGCGGTACCATTTGGAACATTTCCGATTCCCTCAGAATTAGGATCTTACATTAACCCTGACAAGTTGGCATGCATTTTGAAATGTCTAATGGTATGATAACCTTTAAACCAGAATATATATTTTCTATATTGACCTTGGAAAAAACGTGAGAGTAATTTATTGCATCAACATAAAATAGTAAACAGTAAAAGGTGGCGAGAGCCAATAATTGTTGAAAGACAGAAATGAGAATGAGCATAATTGTGCCTCCTACGCCGCTATAAATCCACCTTCCGTTTTCTCTCCCTCACTCAACTCAAAAATACATACAGTATATACTCCAAACTATCTGCGTCTAAGATCACAGAGGATGGAGATTCCTAGCCTTAATGACCTTTCTCAGATCCTCCCTCGCGTCCTTGTCGTCTCTAGACGCACCCTTCGCAAGAACAAGTTCGTCGATTTTGTTGGTAAATATCTTTCTTTCCCTTTTTGGTGATTTCTTGGAATGTTATTGTAACATTCTCGTCCGCCCTTTGGTAGCTAAATCAATTCTTTTAATCTCTCCTCAAGCACTACTATGTTTCTTGGCAGTTTCTACATTTTGTTCTTACATTTTTGCCCTAGACTTTTGGTGGGTTTATATTGGACTTTTGTTCGTTTGTTTGTTTGGTTTAGGTGAGTATCACCTTGATCTTATAGTGGAGCATGGTGCTGTGCCCGTGATAGTACCACGAGTGGCTGGTGTTCATAAGTTGTTGGAGAGCTTCAAGCCCATACATGGAGTTCTCCTTTGTGAAGGAGAAGACATCGACCCTTCTTTATACGAGTCTGAAATATCATCGTCCCTTTCACCTGAAGAACTTGAGGAGATCCGTAAAACACACCCGAGTGATGCAACTATTGACAAGGAAAAAGACTCCATTGAATTTTCCCTTGCAAACCTCTGCCTCGAACAGAACATTCCTTACTTGGGGATTTGTAGAGGATCACAGGTAAAGTTTCAAAACATAATTGTTATTTATAATAATTAAAATAAAATATCCAAAACCAAACTCATGGTGGATCCTTTTTAAATCAAGACCAGAGATGGAGTTGTGTTGCCAAGAAGATGAGTACTTAAATCACCATAAGTATAGGGTGGTGAACTGTATGCTAATCTAATCTGATGAAACTTGCAGGTTTTGAATGTTGCTTGTGGCGGGAGTCTGTATCAAGATTTAGAGAAAGAAGTCACAACTAAACTCCCCGAGGAACAAAGAAGAAAGCACATAGATTATGATGACTACGATGGTTATAGACATGAGGTGAAAATAGTAAAGAATAGTCCTTTGCATAAATGGTTCAAAGATTCTTTGGATGAAGAAAATATGGAGATCTTTGTCAACAGCTATCACCACCAAGGGGTTAAAAGATTGGCAAAGAGGTTTGTTCCAATGGCTTTTGCTCCTGATGGATTGATCGAAGGGTTTTATGATCCTGATATGTATAATCCTAAGGAAGGGAAGTTCCTCATGGGTTTACAGTTCCATCCAGAAAGGATGAGAAAGAACGGTCACGATGAATTTGATTTCCCTGGTTGTCCTACTGCTTATCAGGTTTGTGGGATTTTGATATACAAACTAATTTTTTTTATGGAGATAATGTTCTTATGTATGCTTTTTAATAACTGACAGGAATTTGCAAAGGCAGTTATTGCATATCAAACACTACAAGAAAACAGACAGTTAGAGACGGAAAATAGGTTCGTCTCTA
>OVAN01013274.1:0-12972 GCA_900406275.1 Anastatica hierochuntica
CATTGACGTAGTTGGGCTCATTCTCGTTCGGAATCGTAAGTGGACTTTTATCGTGTTCTGAGCATTCCTGGGCCGTTTTGCGACGAAGTGGCTTTTATGATTTCTTTCGGAGAAATCATTTTTCATACAATTACGCAATGACAGTTTCGTGAAATGATAAGATCAATCGTATAGTTTAGATAGTATCGACATTCGAGTTAACCGTTATCGTTTTATACGATCTATACACAGTTTTTACGAAAAGAGCAAGTCTTTACGATTATTATCGCGAACCTTTTAACGGAAACTCCAATTGAGACGAAACAAGAGAAAATCGAACCGAGATTCGAAGGAGAAGATGATCAAGAGGATATGGTCTAGTCAATCGTGGGCGACTAGACGTTGTCCGTGTCTTGTCACCTGTGGGCGACTAGATCTTACGTGAGTCTGATCGCCCAATGGGTGACAAGACCTTCCGCGAGTCTAGTCACCCAAAGGGCGACTAGACCTTCCTCAAGTCTAGTCGCCCAATGGGCGAATAGACCTTCTGCGAGTCTTGTCGCCCAATGGGCAACTAGACTTTGGCATGAGTCTAGTCGCCCAATGGGCGATTAGACTTGGCACGAGTCTAGTCGCCCATTGGGAGACTAGAGTTTCCGGGAATCTAGTCACCTGTTTGGAGACTAGACTTTTGCGTGAGTCTAATCACCCAGTGAGCGACTAGACTTGGCACGAGTCTAGCCACCCGTTGGGCGACTAGACTTTCCAAGAGTCTAGTCGCCAATAGGCGACTAGGATTTGCACGAGTCTAGTCGCCCAATGGGCGACTAGACTTTCTAAGGGTCTAGTCACCCAATGAGTGACTAGACTTGCCAAGGGTTTAGTCGCTCGTTGGGCGACTAGACTTGCTAAGGGGACTTGCTGAGAGTTTAGTCGCCCGTTGGGCGATTAGACTTGCCATTATTCGTGTTGCTTGTGTTTTCGAAGCGAAGTGGTTATCCGACGTTTACTGACTTCTTATCGCTTTGAAACTTGTTTATTGAGATCTCTCGGAAGTCTCGAACGTTGATTTCGATATTCTCTCATTTAGTTGCTCGCGAGTGACTAGACTTTGCAAAGCGATTGCCTATGGTTGGCTAGATGCAGAGCCTCGACTTTTGGTTGAGGGGAGATCGACTAGATGGCAAGAGCTTCAGAATTGATAATCCTCATACTATTTTCATTCCCGAAAGAGAGACAATGTTTCCGTTATTCTTTTTAGGCATCGATCTCGTCGTGATCATTTTTGACCCCAACAGTTAGCCCCCTAGTTTGCAAGAACCGTTGGAATGTTCTTGCGAATTTCAAAGCACGTTAGGAAAGTTTGGCAGGATTGATGGCTAAAAAGTATGAGGATGAATAGTAAGTTTCTCTTTCTATAAATATGAGGAGTAACTTTTTAAACCTTTCACTTGCTCATTTTTACAAGAAAAAATTTTTTAAGGTAAAAATTCCTTATCCTTTCCATCTTTCTCTCCTCTTTTGAATTATGGCTTCGAATGCTCGAGTTTGCGTAAATGCTTTACCATCGATTTTCGACCCCGAAAGCCTACGAGTTCGGGAAGGTGACGTTGTTCAGAAAATCGAATTCTTGCCACACTCGGTCGATCCCGAGAAAGTCGAGGAGTATTAGCGTGTTACTTGTGGTATCGAAGCTCAACTTGCCGATTCATGGTGCCCGCCAAGACCGACCTTCAAAAAGGACATCAGTAGGCCGAGCGGGTGCCGAGAATCTTTCCTCGCCGTCATCGGGGATTTCTGCCAAGTTCCGGAGGAGGTGGAGTTTCGGATGCCGGAGTTCGGAGAGGATGTTAACTCTCCGCCTCGTGGCTTCTTTACGTGCTACGAAGCGCATTTGTTGTTTTGTCGACTATGGTTTCCCATTCTGGGAATCATAGTTCTGCTTTTAGACCATTATGGCTTATCAATTGGCCAGCTTTCTTGGTTCTGAGTTACGAACGAGGAATGGACCTAAGCGTTGATTATCGATTGGTGTTTTTGTCTCTGAAGGCCACGAGTCTGCCGCTTCGGTATTGTCTCAAGCCGAGGAACAATATGTTGATGATCCGATCGTTTATTTCCAATTTCCAAAATTGGAACAAGATATACTTCTTCGTTCGTTTAAAGAGTGCCTCTGTCGAGGATGAATACGTTTCTTCCTTTAGGCGTAGATGGGATCCTGCGAGTATCGCTTTCGATACTCTGATCGTTTTCTCTTCGTTTGCCAATATCTGATAATTCTTTTGTATTGCAGTTTTCGATCCCCTTCCCCTGCATCCGGAAGATACTTGCATCCTCTCTGAACCTTCTTCGAGGCGATCCATTCCACTGGGGTTACTTTTCCCTACATCGAGTTCGCAGCGCAGTTACGTATCACGAGAATTGAACTCAGTCCGAGGTGATGCCTCTTGACAGTGAGAGGGAGAGATCTCCCTGGAACAAGCGCGCGTCCACTAACGGGGGTGGTGTTACCGAGGAGATAAGGGAGCCGTCCGAGGGGGCGTGGTACCACGATTTCCTCGGCGGAGACGAAAAAGGTCCGAGTCAACCTTTGATGCCGCTTTTTAGAGAAGGGTCAAACTTGGATGCCTTCCTTGCTTCTTTTGATGCCCAACAACATCAACCCACAACCGATGCGGGATTCGTTAGGTCGGGGCAATACGCGGAGACCTCGCGTTTGTGCATGGGGGTTAGTCTTCGAGCATACGACATGATTTTGTTCACTCATGTGACATCGCCCCTAATCTTTTAAATGATTCTTTTTTTGCAGGGTCTCCACGTGATGGACGAGGCCCTCAAGGCGAGCGGTTTGGAGGCACTGACGGCTCGATTCAAGGCCGAGAGACTCGAAGAAGAGAACTCCTGCCTGAAAAGGGAGGTCGAAGCGGCTTCTCTCTGTGAGAAGGAGTTCGCGCGGAACCAACCACCACAGGTTCGCCACACGTATAGGCGCGGAAAACGCGAGGTCGCCTCGGTTGTGGCCAAATTTTCGGTTCAGTTTGCGGCAGACTTAGACCAGTACAGGTTCGCGCAATAGTCTTTTGGAGAGTACCGCGAGTGTCATGGTTTAGTGGGTGCTTTGTGGCTCACTCAGCTTTCCGACTACTCCTACAACTTCGAGATGGAAAAAATGTCCAGCCACATGAAGAAGTGCAAGGATGTTTAGTCTTCAGTCCCGTCAATCGAAGAGAGGGTTCGGGATCACTAGGCTCCGATACTCGTTTCTCCCGATTCGGAGGAAGTTATGGACCAGAACCCAAACTTGTTTAGCGCGGGCAACTTTTCGTTCTTTGGCTATTATGAATACGATTCATGAATAAGAAATGTTTGTATGTAGAGGGAGTATGTTCCCTGTTTTAAGTCGTGTTTTGGCAAGTGTGGCCACTTTCTATCTATTGGGGTCGGCTGTATGTGGCTTCGGAACCTCGTCATCTTGCAATTTAGTGTTAATAAACAGTTTTTTTATTTCGATTTGATAATAAATGAGTAGTGCTGCATAAGTGGAGACAGATTATGAGTTGTCGTCTCATAACCATTCCTTGAAGAATCGTTATATTCGTTGTTTGTTTTGGGTGCGAGTTTTTGAGAGACTTAGTCTTTCGGATTTTTATAAACACGAATAAAGACGAAGAGACAAACTTTGGAATCTCGTATCGGTTAGATACTATGTCTTGAGATGTTTGAGACCAATGTGTTGGGTTTAGGGCAAGACCTAGGTTTACTCTCGATTTTAGGGCGTGCGGTGACTAACTCCGGCTTACGTTTCCCATTTTGATTTTGACTTGGTTTCGTCTCGATGTTGAAGTATGCTATAAGTTCTCGGCTTATCTGACTTACATCAATCGAGAATCGATCATCTCTCCAAAGAATGTTTCTAAGTCTTCTGGAAGTGCTGACCAAAATTTTAGATTTCTTTTATAGCGCGCTATTATCCTAGTCGGATGTATGAGAACCCATTCTTTGTGAAGAGCAGGTTAAGGTGAGTTATTAATTCGTCCTTGGTGCCAATCGACTGGTGCGAAATTGGGACAAGTACTTGTTCATTTCCCGGTAGGGGTTTGATAATCTTGCTACTATTTTTAGAAGTTTTAGATCGAGTTCGGAATTGCGCTTCTCGAAAATTCGCGATGTCTCGCTTTTTCCCAAAGTTTTTTCGTTCTATGGTAGAATTTGTTGATGAACACGTTACAATCAAGTTAAGTTATGAAAGGTTTTCTCGTATGATTTCCGTTTTTGGGTTATACGAAAAATAAAAAGCAAAAATTTATTGTCAAAATTGGATCGAAAAGTGTTGAGTACAATGTGCGGGATTATACGAGTATACGTATACCCACTCCCCCCTTTTATAGAGAGGGAGACAACTGAACTCCTCTTGCGAAGAGCTACCTACGTTCCTCTTTCAAGGATCAAGCCGTCTCGTAGTTCAGTTTGTTGTCGTAAGTGATTACTCGTTTGGCAGAGTTACGTCGGCCGTTTTAGTCTCGATGACTACAGTTGGGTTGACGATTCTCTCTGGTGTTGAGGGCATTGCTTTGTTGGGAATTTTGGGCTCGGAAGCTTGCTTGTTTCCTTTGGGCTGAGCCGTTTCTTGAGTTGACGATTCTGGCGCGTCTTTTTCCAAAGTGTCTTAGGCTGACGGCCGAGTTGTCTTCAATCATTTGGGTTTGGCCATGGGAGTCATTACGACTTGTCTTAGCTTATGCTCAGCTAGAAAGTAGAGTCGTGATTGTGTTTTGGCATCTCCAAATTGTGGCGATTCCGTAGGTAGTCGGGAATTTAATACCCAAGTGGTAGGTCGATGGGACTGCCTTCATGGAGTTTATCTATGGTGTTCCCATGATTACCTTATAGATGGCAGGATGGTCGACGACCGCAAAATGGAGAACTTTCGTTATCTCCTTGGCCATCACCGGAAGTTTGATCGATCTGAGAGTCATCGACGTTGTTCCTGAGAAACCCATGAGTGGTTTCGGTGCGGGTGTGACCTCAGATAAGTCGATGTTCATCCCGTTGAGGGTATCGCGGAAGATGATATCGACGGTACTTCCTGGGTCAATAAGGACCGTGGCGACTTCGAGATCTTTTATGATGAGGTTGATCACGTGAGGATCATTATGGGGTTTGTCGATTCTGACAGTCTCGTATTCTTTAAAAGTGATGGTGTCATTTGCGGTGTCGAGCGGTGTAGGCCAGTTTGCGCTTGACTCAACCTTTCGATGATATGCTTTTATCGATGAGATGGTGTTGTGAAAGTATTACGACCCTTCGATGATCATATTCACTCTGCAGGGATTGGAGTCGTTGCCTTTGCCGTCAGCCCTCCTTCTGTGTTTTCCATCCGCTTTAGTTCCTTGAGACATGGTGTCTCCTAGGGGTGCTTTATTGGTCATGAGTGGGCGATCTGTATCGTGTATGAGGTCTTTTACAATGGTTATGTCTGATATTTCCCCCGCGAGCAGTTTTGTTGTTAGCCTTGCTCTGAGAACCATGCAGTTCGCGGTGGAGTGACCTTTTTTTTGGTGAAACTCGCAGAAGGTGTTCTTGTCGTGCGATGTGTTCTGCGTCCAGGTGTTCCCCGACGTCCTACCTTGTTCGGACGGAGAATTAACATCGTAGTTGTGTGCCCCTCGGACGTCTTCTCCCTCGTGATGGACATACTTATTGTTACAAGGGATCTTTTTTTCGCTTTCTGTTCAGAGGTTAAGTCTTTCGAGGATGCCTTCGCGGGTTTGAATTTTTGCGATAGAAATTTCATCTCTTCTTTGATGATGATGAAGTCCATAGCCTTATGAAGTGCATCCTGAATAGCGCGTGTTTTCTCGAGAGCTATCCACTTTTTGAACTTCGACTTGTACTAGAGGGTTTTTCTGAGCGCGTCTACCGCCACCTTATCGCTGATCCACTGACTCTCAACATTAATATCTTGAACCGGTTCATGAAATCTCAGAGAGATTCGTCTTCTCTTTAAGACAGGCTCCATAGATCAAAGTCAGAAGTTTCTCTATCCATAAACGTAGAGTATTGTTTGAGAAATTCCGAGGAGAGTTGATGGAAACTTCCGATGGAGCTTGTTTTAGACGGGAGAACCATTCAAGGGTCGTCCCTTGTAGATGCTTGACAAAAAGGTGGCAGAAACCAACGTCTTTCTCGCCTTCCTTGAGCTTAGAAATCGTCATCGCGATCTGGAAAGTCTGCAGGTGAACTTTCGGAACGGAGGTTCCGTCATACATTGGGATTTTCACCTTCCTGGGATTCGAGACTCTGGTGTTGGTTATGCGAGCGGTGAACGGAGTTTTTCGATCCTCTTCGAGGAGCCTATCGATCTCTGATGCGACACTAATCGTGTGGTGGATCTGCGACTTTACCGCTTTAACCCCTGCCGTTGTTTTCGCGATGTAGTCACGGAGATCGCGAATCTCGTCTAGATCGTCGCTGGTCTTTTTTTGGAGACGTTTGGCGTGTTCTGTGAATGGCTCTTGCCTGATCCTCGGCCTGTTTCTCTTGCTCTACCCAGAAGATATTTTTCTCTTCTTCTGTCATGGGTTCGCTGAGCTGAGAGTCTTTCCAAGTTGTGTGACCCTTAACCCTTCTTTGGTGTATGTCAGCCTCTTCATCCGTGGAATCTGATTGATCGCTAAGTCTATGTCAATTCGCTCGACTTCTTTATCCTCCATTTCCTTCTCAAGATTTGGAGGGTCTTCCGCATTATTCCGCACAACGACAGGGGTGATTACATCGGGGCTTTGTCCCGATGGATTTTCTTGCGCGTTCTGGGATAAGCCACGCGGAGTGGTGAAGTCGAGTCTTCGTTCGCGGAGTCTGGTAGCTCTATGCGGAGAATAGTTCTAGTCCTCGCGGTTAGGATTTCAACCTGTTGAGCGAGAGAGCTAGTTAGTTTGTCTTGTTCAGCCGACTTCTTTTTGAGAGTTGTGAACATATTTTTGATCTCCTCGAAAGCCGCGGTGTTTGCGTCAGCGTTGGCCGCGATGTCTTTCATCGGCGGAGTGTTTTCTGTGTCATTATTGGCGTTGTCGCCGTCATGAGCTGGTTGATTGTTCTGGTCGTCCGTAGTCATATTCGATCTAGCGTTTTGCGGCTGTGAGTTAGATTGATTCGTACCTTGAGCGAATTGGCCCCCTCCTTCTAGCGCAAAACTGTGGGGAGCGAAATTCGCACTAACGATTATTGTAATCGAAGGAAAGCCAGGAAACCCTAACTTTCCCTGAGGTCCCAGATTTCTGCTAAACCAAACAATGACATATTAAAGTACGAAATAACAGACGACGAAATCAAAGTAAAAGAGAGAATCGAAAAATAGAGTTGAGCAATAGAGATCTTATTCAAAATCTGCGTTGAGCATTACAACAGGTGATAAGTCGTGGCCACGAGAGTTGTCGGCGAGTATCCTTGTTCTAACAGCGTAAGACTTGTAAACATAGTTGAGACGCAGCCCGCTAACAAAACTGAAAATAATCCTAATTGCTCTAAGTGTGAATTGTGAAGAAGTTTATGTCTCCCTCGTTCTTCTCCTTAGCCGCTCTTTTATATTCCTTCATAGGTTGATCTCGTTTCCTTTTCCGCCCTTGATTTGACCATATCCTTCGGTGGAAATATTCCTTTTTTCGAGAATATTCCTTATCTTCACGATTTTTCCATATTTATCTTCAAACTTTAACTTTATTGCATTTTCCATTTATCTTTTACGGAACTCGGGTAAATCATTGACGTAGTCGGGCACATTCTCGTTTGGAATCATAAGTGGACTTTTATCGTGTTCTGGGCATTCCTGGGCCGTTTTGCGACGAAGTGGCTTTTACGATTTCTTTCGGAGAAATTATTTTTCGTACGATTACACAGTGACGGTTTTGCGAAATGATAAGATCAATCGTATAGTTTAGATAGTATCGGCATGCGAGTTAATCGTTATCGTTTTATACGATCTATACACATTTTTTACGAAAAGAGCAAGTCTTTACGATTATTATCGCGAACCTTTAACGGAAACTCCAATTGAGACGAAACCAGAGACAATCGAGCCGAGATTCGAAGGAGAAGATGATTCAAAGGATGTGGTCTAGCAAACCGTGGGCGACTAGACGTTGTCCGTGTCTAGTCGCCCATGGACGACTAGACTTTCCGAGAGTCTAGTCGTCCAATGGGAGACTATACTTTGGCACGAGTCTAGTCTCCTGTTGGGCGATTAGACTTTAGCACAAGTCTAGTATCCCGTTGGGCGACTAGACTTTGGCACGAGTCTAGTCTCCCGTTGGGCGAGTAGACTTTTCGAGAGTCTAGTCGCCCAATGGGTGACTAGACTTGGCATGAGTCTAGTCGCCTGTTGGGCGACTAGACTTGGCACAAGTCTTGCCGCCCATTGGGCGACTAGACTTTGCGAGAGTCTTATCACCCAATGGGAGACTAGACTTGGCACGAGTCTAGCCGCCCGTTGGGTGACTAGACTTTCCGAGAGTCTAGTCTCCCATTGGGAAACTAGACTTTCTGAGCGTCTAGTCGCGCAATGGGCGACTAAACTTGCTAAGGTCTAATTGCCCAATGGGCCACTAGACTTGCCGAGAGTCTAGTCGCCCGTTGGGCGATTAGACTTTCCGTTTTTCGTGTTGCTCGTGTTTCCGAAGCGACGTGGTTATCCGATGTTTACAGTGACTTCTTATCGCTTCGAAACTTCTTTATCGAGATCTCTCGAAAGTCTGGGATGTTGATTTCGATATTCTCTCGTTTAGTTGCTAATGAGTGACTAGACTTTGCAAAGCGATTTCCTATGGTTGGCTAGATGCGGAGCCTCGACGGGTTGTTTAGGGGAGATCGACTAGATGGTAAGATCCTCAGAATTGATAATCCTCATACTATTTTCATTCCCGAAAGAGAGATAATGTTTCCATTATCCTTTTTAGGCATTGATCTCGTCGTGAGCATTTTTGACTCCAACAGTTAGCCACCCAGTTTGCAAGAACCGTTGGAATGTTCTTGCAAACTTCAAAGCACGTTAGGCAAGTTAGGTGGGATTGATGGCTAAAAAGTCCGAGGATGAATAGTAAGTTTCTGTTTCTATAAATTTGAGGAATAACTTTTCAAACCTTTCACTTGCTCATTTTTACAAGAAAAAATTCCTTAAGGTAACCATCTCTCTATCCTCTTTTGAATTATGGCTTCGAATGCCCAAGTTTCTGCAAACGCTTTACCATCGATTATCGACCCCGAAATCCTACGAGTTCGGGAAGGTGACGTTGTTCTGAAAATCGAATTCTTGCCACACTCGGTCGATCCCGAGGAAGTGGAGGAGTATTGGTGTGTTACTTGTGGTATCGAAGCTCCACCGGCTGATTCATGGTGCCAACCGAGACTGACCTTGAAAAAGGACGCCAGTAGCCCGAGCGGGTGCCGAGAATCTTTCCTCGCTGTCATCCGGGATTTCTGCCGAGTTCTGGAGGAGGTGGAGTTTCGGATGCCGGAGTTCGGAGAGGATGCTGACTCTCGGTCTCGTGCTTTTTTACGTGCTATGAAGCACATTTGTTGTTTTGTCGACTATGGTTTCCCATTCTGGGAATCATAGTTCAGTTTTTAAACCATTATGGTTTATCAATTGGCCAGCTCTCGCCCGCCGGTCTCCAACACCTTGTCGGAGTCTTGGTTCTGAGTTACGAACGAGGAATGAACCTAAGCTTCAATTATCTATTGGCATTTTTGTCTCCGAAGGTCACGAGTCTGTCGCTTCGGTATTGTCTCAAGCCGAGGAATAATATGTTGGTGATCCGATCGTTTACGTTCAATTGCCACAATTAGAACAATATCTCGGTTATTCGCCAAGGCGCGACTATGATGTCAACTTCATTACCAAAGGATCAAAAGTAAGCAGGGTGATAATCTCTGCTGTCAAGAAAAGTACTCGCACTGCCAAAATCAACCATGGAGTAGACGTCATGGCGGTTAGCAATGAGCGCGAAGATGGCCCTAGCTTAATAAATTTCACCACTAATATTGGCAGAGAAGTAAGGACTCCGCACCATAATGCCCTGGTGATATCGTTGAAAGTTGTGAAATGCCTCATGAAGCGAATCCTCGTTGACAATGGCAGCTCAACTAACATCATCTTCACCAACGCCTTTGAAGGCTTGGGACTAAGCGAGGAAGAAATCATTAGAAAATCCACTTCCCTAGTCGGATTCAGTGGCGAAGTAAAGCAGACCATGGGATAAGTAACCCTACCAGTGTACGCCGGAGGTGACAACCAAAAGACCAAGTTCCTCATCATAGATTACTCCTCGGCGTACAACGCAATAATGGGGAGGCCATGGATACATGATATCAAGGTTGTTCCATCAACTCTGCATCAATCCTTAAAATTCCCAACACCTTTGGGAGTAAGGGAAATTAGAGGAGATCAGGAGCAGGCCCGCTCATGCTACCAGATGACCCTCAGAGTCATTGCTCCAAAACCCCCGCTCGATGGCTACCGCCATGGAGATCTCTGCCGAGCCGCTGCACGAAGGAAGCAATCCTCAAAGAATATTGCCACATACAAGTCAGGGGGCAAGGCCACATCCAAGAGATGAGGCTGACAGGAGCACGGGGGTATGAAATAACAGAACAACTGGAATGCCATCCACATCTGGAATATTTATTCTAGGCGAAGAAGGCCTTGGTGTAAGCCTTGGAATACCTTCTTAGCCACGAGATGGCAATCGTTTTCCTTGAAATTCAATTATGTAATAAAAGCTTCGCTATTCTTTGACGGAAGAAATTGCGGGTCTTAAAATACATTCTTAAAAGAAAAGAAAAACGATTTCCTTTGGATAAAAAATCTAACATCTTTAAAAACTCCTTAGGAATCTACCAAGGCCTTGTGCCAAAAAAATCCATATAATGCGGACGAGATCCTAAAAACCATGGCCGAAAGGTCATGGTGGAATGCGGAAGGGCTCCTAACTATGGTCATCGAATGCAGACCAGATCCTAAAAACCATGGCAGAAAGGTCATGGTGGAATGCGGACGAGTCCACAAAAACCATGGTCGAAAGGCTGTGGAGAAATGTGGCCGGATCCTAAAGATTTTAGATGCAATGTATCAAAACTATGAGTTATCAAAACTAATAGATATGTGTGCCCCTGTCCATCCAAGTACGCGGCTCATAGAAAAACTTAAAATCAGTCGGTCACAATAAAGCTAGCAAAACTCTGACACATGGGGTCAAATAAGGCTTCAACCCAGGGACTAAATGTCCAAAGAGGCCTTGTGCCCAGAGGCAAGTGTGCCCACCGATCTCATGTATTAAAACATAGATCCCAATCGAAACCAAGGCCTTTTAATTAAATGCTTATGAGATCATGACTCATACGACGTGAAGTTAGTAGGGGACCTTGGCTCACCAAGGGTTTGATGCCCCAACTCATGGTTAAGACCACCACAAAACCATGGTTCTCTATGCCATGTGCCCCCGGGCTTAGATATCAAATATAAAAATTTGTAATTCTAATGCCCAACAGACCATGATCCACCAAGGGCCATGTGCCCCACCTTTTTCTTTGAATGTAGGTTCAATGACGGAAGATCGTGGACCTACCAAAGCTATGGATGTTTAGGCCCTAGTAGAGCGGCCATGACAAACAAATCAGAGTGCTCCAGGCAACCGAGGCTGAGAGCCCCCCAAATCTGGATGTCATGCCCAAAGAGCAAGAGATCTCTAGAACTCCAAGGAGAACACAGGGAGTTAACCTCTGCCATGGAGCTGACAGGATCAAATATCTACAAGACATATCTAGAGTCTGCAGTCTATACCCTCAGAAAGGAGTATGAAGATAATTCAGCGCAGCCAGTGCAAACTCATTCATTGCAAAGGCTTCCACTGCGATTCACCAAGGCCATAATGTTGACTCGGCGTCTCCTCGATAGAGCATGTCTACCAGAATGATAGAATAAAAAGATTACTGAGCAATAGAGAGTCAAAAGAGTGGAAAACAGCAAGAAAGAACCAAGCAGAAAATGGAACAATGGCCCTAGTGGCCCATCAAGATTAAAAAGTCCTGGGCCTCAAGGACCCATAAAAGTTCAGAGGCGTTTCAGCCCGGCTGCAGAGTTCAAAGGCATGAAGGCCCAAAAAAGAGTTATATGCCCACAAAGGGGCCCTTACAGGATAAGCAATGACGTTTGCCAAAGCCAACGCATGCATAGCAAAACATTAGAAAATTAATCTTTTACACCTTGGGGGCGCCTTCTTCTTCTTCTTCTTATATATATATATATATATATATATATACACACACACACACACACAATAAGCGTCAGTCAATTTAGTATTCGACGAAAAGGTAACTAAATATTAATACTTAGCCAGAGTTTATGATATATAAATTTACATTAATTATTAATTTAAGTTGGAGTATTATAAGGATTTATTTCTAAGCAAAAACCATCGATATGAGGATTAAAGATGGTTAATGACGGTCTATCAGGCAACCTACAATCACCTCCATCCGTCAAATCAAAGGCTAAACAAGTAAAGGTAAAACTCAATATTATTAAAAAAAAATTTCTCCTTCGTATTGTAGAGCTTAATTAAGTGTTTTTTCTCCAAAATCAAGTATTTTCGTATACACTTTTCTTTTAACTAACAATTATCATTACGTTTGTGATTTATTGTCTTTCACACTAAAAAATCTACTAAAAGTTCAAGGTATAAATCACCAAAGATACAAAACCTTGAATCTACCTATGTAGTGGACAA
Source organism: Anastatica hierochuntica (assembly GCA_900406275.1). NCBI lineage: Eukaryota > Viridiplantae > Streptophyta > Magnoliopsida > Brassicales > Brassicaceae > Anastatica > Anastatica hierochuntica. The sequence continues at coordinate 12,759 of OVAN01013274.1, forward strand.
TAACCATGAAGGTAAAAATATTATTGTTTTTATTGTTTGTTATGTCTAATTATCACAATGCGTTTACGGAGACTATACCATCTAATTAACATATTTTAATATCAAACAACATTTTATAGATATGCATAATCGAAGAGAAATCCATCAATCAAATCCCTCAGTACCACCACGATTTGTAGTTGAGGATCATCCTGAAGGTAACAATATATATATA
>OVAN01013275.1:0-12970 GCA_900406275.1 Anastatica hierochuntica
TAGTTGCTTGCGGACGGATAGAATTGTTGTGGAGATTGACCATGATCGACTCTATGCAGAGCTTCAAAACCTGGTCGAGAAGTGATAGCCTAAATGACGAGAATCTCGGAGCTTGGGGATTTCTTTGCTATTCTTTTGTCCAAAAGAGAAAGCATCGTTCCCGTAGTCCTTTTCAGGCATCGTTTCGTCGGAACAGTTTTTGACCCCAACATTTATATGACTACACAAAATCTAATCTAATAAAGAAATACTTAATAATATAGATAACTCCTATATTTTAGTAGTCTTTATCTTTAAAAGATCAAACCATAACTTGGTTATAATCAAAACATTCTCGATTATAGGATTTTCTAACCCAAGTTAATGTTCAAGCATAACCAACAATCATGACATATAAATTAAAACATATAACAAATTCAACTTTAACAATCAACATAAAATCCATACAAAAAGTAAAACTTAACTATTTTAAAAGTAATATATAAAGTATCCGTACGTTTCTTTTTGTCTTTTTCTTTTGTCTGTAAAGAAATTTTATTTAAGTGGAATAAAGCCCATTCAGCTCAATTTACACACCTTTTTAGAGGCTAAAAGATAATTTAAAGCCCAATAAAATCCAACAAAGAAAAGGATATTCACATAAAATGATTTATTATCATTTTCTCGACGCTTCTATATTTCCACGCGTCACAATCGCCATCCTCCATTGGCCACGCGTCCTCCTCATGATTTGGTGAAGACATGCAATTTCCACCTAATCGCAATGTTATTCTTATCACTTGTTCTCCGGGATTTGATAAGAAACCTTGCAGTCTTCTTTCTCCTTTTTGGCTCCTCCACTCCTTTCGCTTCTCGCGAAGTTCATCGCCAAGCATATAACTTACTTTTTAAATCAGGAGAACATATATGTAAATCAAATCATCTGATTTGAAAACTCAAACCAAACCAAAGAAACACATGTCCGGACACATCCTGGAATGAGAACCGCACAAAACGGAAGTGAAATCCGAAAAAACGGAATAAAACACCGGACCATAGCCTGAGATTATATTTTACAACCAAAAAACAAAAAAGGTCTAGACCGGTTATTACCGACCGGAGATAAGCTTCGATCTGAAACTAGAAACTTCAGAGGAGACCTTTCGTCTATGTCTCATCGGAGTGTAATTGAAACCGAGTTGGTATATAGTTGGTGGCCACTTTTCTTTTTGTCAACATCCGCGCGTAGCACAAATCAACAACCCCTTTAGTAAAATTGAAAATGTAACATGTTATATACTATATATAAATTATATTTGTTTATATATATATATATATTGGTGAGAATTATATATGTATATATAGTCTTTGAATATTAACTAGTGAAAGAACGAGAGAAAGAGAGAAGAGTGAAAGATGGAATCATCATTAATTGATTCTCCTTCTACATTAACTCTCTTATTTATAAGGGAGAGAGAGTCGGTTGATTTAAGGCGGTGAAAGAGATGAAAATAATATTAAATACTATATAGATAATTGTGACATGTTAATAGTTATCTAATACTCCCATTTAATTATCCATCATAAATAGAGTATTGTATATTGCCTTGTAAAAAATTGGTCATGAAAAAACCAAGTGGGATAAAAACCATGACGAAGGAAAAAAAGTACAATAATACAATCTCCCCCTGAAAATGATGAATCTTTCTTTACTTCATAGATCTCATAGATGACGCATTCTGATATTTTGAACATGTTTCTTAGACATTGTGGTAGGAAGCGCCTGTGTAAGTAAATATGCTGAGTTTTCACATGAGCAGACATATTTGACGTCGACTTCTTGATTTTTCTCGAGCTCCTGAGTGTAGGATAAAAATCTTGGAGGAATGTGCTTTGTCCGGTCGCTTTTGATATAACCTTCTTTTATTTGTGTGACACATGCATCATTGTCTTCAAATAACAAAGTCGGCTCTTTGTTGATCTTCATTCCACTATCATCTTGTATATGTTGGGTCAAATATCTGAGCCATACACATTCCTGACATGCCTCATGAAGAGTTATGATTTCCGCATAATTCGAGGAAGTAGCAACCAAAGTCTGTTTTTGAGACTTCCATGAGATCGCTGTTCCACCAATAGTAAAAACGTATCCTGTTTACAATCTAGCTTTATGAGGATTTGACAAGTATCCTGCATCTGCAAAACCAACTAAAACAGATTCCGGGTTTCTAGTATAAAATAACCCTAAGTCAGTAGTTCCTTTGTGATAACGTAAAATGTGTTTTATTCCTGTCCAATGTCTCCGCGTAGGGGATGAACTATATCTTGCAAGCAGATTAGTAGCAAATGCTATATCTGGTCGAGTGCAATTTGCAAGATACATCAGTGCACCTATAGCGCTCATATAAGGAACTTCGAGACCTAATACTTCTTCGTTATCTTCACAAGGTCTAAAAGGATTGTTTTCAATGTCAAGTGATCTATTTACCATTGGGGTACTCAAAGAATTCGCTTTATCCATATTAAAGCGCTTTAACACTCTTTTGGTGTAGTTTGACTGATGCAAGAATATTCCATCTTTCAGATGCTCTATCTGGAGTCCAAGACAAAACTTTTTCTTACCAAGATCTTTCATTTCGGACTCCTCTTTCATATGAGTTCGTGCATCATCAATCTCTTTTTGAGTACCAATTATGTTCAGGTCATCAACATATACAGCGATGATCACAAATCCTGATGAGGATTTCTTAATAAAGACACAAGGGCATATTGCATTGTTTACATATCCCTTCTTGAACAAGTACTCGCTCAAACGATTGTACCACATGCGTCCAGATTGTTTTAATCTATAAAGTGATCACTGTAATTTGATTGAACATATCCCCTTAGGCAATGCTTCTTGCATTTTTTATCCTTCAGGGACCTTTAATCCCTCGGGGATTCTCATGTAAATATCATTATCCAGTGATCCATACAAGTATGCAGTCACAACATCCACCAGGTACATTTCTAAATTTTTGGTTGCTGTTAAACTCATCAAGTACCTGAATGTGATTGCATCCATGACCGAAGAATAAGTTTCTTCATAATCGATTCCCGTTTTTTGAGAAAAACCTACAAGTCGAACTTTATATCTTGTGATCTCATTTTTCTCGTTTGTTTTTCGCACAAAGACCTATTTGCATCCAACTGGCATTACATCTTCTGGTGTAATGACAACTAGTCTAAAGACATTTCTTTTGTTGAGCGAGATTAATTCAGCTTTCATGGCCATCTACCATTTTTCCCAGTCAGACCTTTCCTGACATTCTGATACATTTTTCAGATCCGGATCCATAGTCTCATCGTTAATTTCTTCAGATACCAAAAATGAAAACATTCCATCAATATCCTCTATCTCTTTTCTAACCTATAATTTCCCAGTATTGGCATAATTGATAGAGATCTCATGTTTTTCTGTATCATTTTCCTCTTTTGGACGAATTTCACATGGTTCTTCTGGAACATCTTCACATATGTCTTTTGGACACTTTTCTTGGTGTGTTTCATTTGTAATAATTTGGGGGCATATTTCTTTATGTGGGTCTTCCGTGTCTTTTTTAGTTTGCTCTCCCAATTTCTTTTTCTTTCGGAGAATCTTATCTTTTGACCCAATGGGTCTCCCCCTCTTTAACTGAACCCTCGGTTCATTCACTTTATTTCCATCTATATGTCCTACAGGAACATTGGTTCTTGATGGAATATTTGCTGCGGGAATATAAGATTTCGTCACCCTTTTTGTATCTATAAGTGCATCAGGTAACTAATTCGCTATATTTTGAAAATGTATAATTTTCTGAACTTCCAGCTCTCGTTGATTGGTAGGGGGATCAAAGTGTACCAAAGATGGTGTACACCATGTAATATCTTTTGGAATCTCTTTCATTCCTCCCCCTAACGCTGGGAATTCTTCTTCATAAAATTGGAAATCGGCAAAACGAGCCGTTAACATATCACCAGTGCGTGGTTCAAGGTATCGAATAATGCTTGGTGACGTATACCCCACATAAATTCCCAATCTCTTTTGTGGCCCCATTTTTGTTCGTTGCGGTAGGGCTATAAGAACATAAACCGCACATCCAAATACACAGAAATGAGATATATTTAGCTATTGGCCAGTCAATAATTGTAGTGGGGAATGTTCATGATATGCACTTGGCCTTAACTAGACCAATGCCGCAACATGCAAAATAGCATGTCCCCATACTGAAATTAGGAGTTTTGTTCTCAATATTAACGTTCTTGTGATTAGTTGCAATCGTTTTATTAAAGATTTGGTCATGCCATTTTGTGTATGAACATGGGGGACTGGATGCTCAACGTCAATCCCCATTGACATACAATAATCATTAAAGGTTTGTGAAGTGAATTCACAAGCGTTATCAAGCCTTACTTTCTTGATTACATAATCAGGAAACTCTGCTCTCAACCTGATTATTTGGGTAATGAATTTTGCGAAGGCCATATTCCTTGTGGTCAATAGACACACATGCGACCATCTACTGGATGTGTCGATTAATACCATAAAGTACTGAAATGCCCCGCATTGTGGATGAATTGGTCCACATATATCACCATGTATTCTTTCTAAAAATGTTGGTGATTCATTCCCAATTTTGACTACCGATGGCCGAGTTATTAGTTTTCCTTGGGAACAAGCATTACATAATAATTCGCCCGATTGGATAATCTTCTGATTTTTAGTGGATGTCCACTAGAACTTTGCACAATTCTTCGCATCATGGTTGAACTAGGATGACCGAGTCTTTCATGCCATATTTTAAATTTGCTAGTAAACTCTTGGTTTACTGCAACATGTGATTCAACCATATTTATTCTCGTGCAATATAATCTAGAAGATAACATTGGAAGTTCTTCCAATATTTTTTTTTCTTTCTGATGTAATGCAAAGATATTCAATGCCATTTTTACTCATAGTTTCTATATGATATCTGTTTCTGCGAATATCTTTAAAACTTATTAGATTTCTGTAAGACTTAGGGGAGTACAATGCATCGTCGATTTCAAATTTTGTTCCCCTTGGCATTAAAATGTTTTCTCTTCCGGATCCTATTATAATTTTTGCATTATCAGGTACGGTATTCACGCTTCCGGCGGAATCCTTTATTTTGAGACTGGAGAAACATTTTTCATCTTTGAGTATAGTGTGCGTTGTTGCACTGTCTGCTAAACATATTTCTCTATCTTGAGTTTCAACTTTTAACATCTTCTGGTATCAAGATATAAAACATAAATTAACAAAACAGACAAGTTCAACAAGCAAAAGGACTTTATAAAATATTTTACAACAAACCATTTTCAAAAACATATTAGACAATCTAACAAACCATATAGTTTCCGAAACACCAGTTATCAATTTACATCGATTTAGTTATCTTCTATCTCAGTTGATGCTTTGGGATCAACGAGAAATTCGGCGATGTCAAAATAAATATCTTCACTTAGACCCGAAAAAGAGGGTTAGGGCTCATCAGAGGCGAAGTTGGTTTCAACATTCTTTTCCTTTTTTTTAAGTGATTCTGCATATAGACCGGCCAAATTTTTGGGTGTACGACAGGTACGTGCCCAATGTCCTTTCATGCTACATCTATAGCAAGCATTCTCTTTCTTTATTCCATGACCAACTTCATTTTCTTGGGAATTTCTATTGGTCTTTCCCGCTTTGAAATTGTGGGCTTGAATCCTTCTTCCATGTCCTCATCCACCACCTTGACCACGACCATGACCACGGCCTCTGCCACGTCCTCTTCCATGTCCCCTCCAGTTATTGTAACTGGTTGATGCAACATTCACTTCTGGGAATGGAGCTGATCCTGTTGGACGTGTTTGATGGTTCATCGTTACAAGTTCATTGTTTTGTTCAACAACAAGAAGAACTTGCATCAATTTTGAATACTTGGTGAATCCATTAGCCTGGTATTGTTCTTGTAAAATTACATTTTCAGGATGAAATTTTTGGAGTGTTTTTTTAGCATATCATAGTCACTAACACTCTCTCCACATAGTATCATCCTGAAAGTAATTCCAAATAAAGCGGAGTTATACTCACTCACGCTTTTATAATCCTGGAACTGAAGATTCAAACATTCATGCTTGGCTTTCGGTAAGATCACATATTTCTTGTGTTCAAACCTTTCTTTCAAAGATTGTGAAAGATATACATGATCTTCTTTTATAATGTATTCATCTTTTAAACCTCATAAGTATGGTGGCGGAGAAACATCATGACTTTCACCTTTTTCTCCTCTGAGGTCGCTTTTGAACCATCCATGGTTTCAAGAAGTCCTTTCGATTTTAAGTACGTTTTTGCACCAATTGCCTATGTCATAAAATTCTTTCCAGCAATATCAAGGGCAATAATTTCGAGTTTTGCCAAATTTTACATGATAACTATATGTTTAATTTAACAAAGTTCTTTTAATTTTTGCCTTTAAATAAAAGAAATAAAACTTTAAGAATAACAAGACATATAAAAATAAACGGTTAGTTTTGCGCGACGGCCTAGCCATCTTGTGCGTTGAGTTAGCGTATAACATAAAATAAAGGTTAGCTTGCATAAATTAAAATAATTAGCTTGTTAGCATAAGCAAAAGTTAAAAACTTGACAGGTTGTGTCTGTCCTCTCTTTTCGAAAAATATTTAAAACTTAAATTCAGTAAATATAAATTTAAATAACTTAAACATAACTAAACCTTACCTTTTTTGGTATTCGGATGGATTTCTTGACAGAGACTGATAACGTGTTATATAATATATATTAATTATATGTGTTTATAAATATATATATATATATATATATATATTGGTGAGAATTATATATGTATATATAGTCTTTGAATATTTGCTAGTGAAAGAACGAGAGAAAGAGAGAAGAGTGAAAGATGGAATGATCATTAATTGATTTTCCTTTTACATCAACTCTCTTATTTATAAGGAGGTGAGAGTCGGTTTATTTAAGGCGGTGAAAGAGATGAAAATAATATTAAATACTATATGGATAATTATCACATGTTAATAGTTATCTAATATAACAAAAAGTTTTGATTTGGCCAACTAAAATCGTTTGAAAACCTAAATTTCATAATAATAATAAAAAATTCACTTATTCCTGTGGACACAAATATAAAAGTTAATTTCAGATGGTGAAATTCTCGACCAAGAAATCGACAAATACTAGTAGAAAAAAACAGTATAACCCCATTTTTCGTAGCTATTTAAGGTTTTAGCCACGAAAAATCACGAAAAGTGGAAACGTGGCTATACGATCGTTACTTAAATTTTTGGTGACAAAACATGGTAAAATTTTTTATGATTTTGTCACGAAAATATGATGATAAATTTTGCCACGATTTTTTACGAATTTCTCGTGACTAGATCTATCACGCTTTTCTGCTGAATATTTCGTGATTTTTTTCACAAAAATATGCATGACAAGATCATGACACTATTAGTCATGAAATAATCGTGGTAATTCGTTGCTATATGACAAAAAAAATAACTAAAAAAGAGAAATTGCTTTAAATATAATGAATTACTAAATTGCAAAAAATCTTAGAGCTGATCTGTTAGGTGTTACACATCCTGAAACCAAAAAATAAAGAACATTACCACCTACTGTAATCTGATTAAAAACTTAAGAACTACCAAGTTCTCTTGCACACTACCTATCCAAATCTGATAATTGAGGCCTTGTGAGGTTGTTTGTGAGGTTGTTCAGTTGAGGTTGAGGTTGAATTTGACTTTGTTCTTGAGCAGTAGTTGGAGGTTGAGCTTGAGACTGACCTTGATCTCGAGCCGTAGCTGGAGGTTGAAGTGATGCAGCATGATCTCCAGCTTGTGGCTGGGTAGGTCGAGGCACAACCCCTTGAGGATGAAGAATTTGGAGAATTGCATTGAGAGTTGACCTTGTTGTAGCCATCTCTTCTTTAAAGTCATTCTTCAAGGCATTTGACTGCCTCTGTGTGCGTCTCCAAGCCAGTGATACGCAACTCCATGTCAAGATTACATTGCAGTGAGACACGAACATATTTAGAAGAAGTGGAATCCTTGAACTAAGATCTGTCAAGACCATAAATAGTACCTTTGCGTGTCTGACCACGCTGAAAAAGGAAAAAAGGAAAAAAGAAATAAGTGAATATAACTAGTAATCAACACATAGGAAAAACTATATTTAGTAAGATACAATATTGAAACTATTACGCAAGTAAACAAGATGTAAGATTCAAACTAACTATTTCATAAATACTAAAATACACACAGATCATTTCAAACTATTTGCAAGTTACTACATATTACAATCACACATGCCATTATACAAAACATGAAACTAAGAATGAAGGCGTCGTAAACATGATGTAAGATTTAAACTAACTATTTCATAAATACTAAAACACACACAAATAATTTCAAACTATTTACTAGAATGAAGAACATGAGAACTTACCTTGATGTACTCTTGATTCAGGAGAAGGCGCCATTTATTTGAAGTAGCCTCTATTGAGGCAGTTTGGCTATTAGTAGGTGGTGATTCATCATCTAGTAATTGCTCATCAACAACTTCTTCAACTTCCTAAACCAGGGCCTCAGCACGATCATCAACGAAGCTACCATCTTTTCTGGTGTGAGTCTTCCGTACAAGGTCTGTATAGGAAGGGGGCTCATCCGAACCTACATCAATCATCTACAAAAGAGAACCAAGTTAGAGACAGAGTTAATAAATATGAACTGAAATAAAATGTAAGAAAACCATAACAATTCATATTCAATCTTTGCAAAAGCACGAGGTCCTGTTGTGTGCTTTTGCATCCTCTTCCCTTGAGGAGCAGAAGTGCGAGAGCCAGCTACTGATACACTCCTTTGTTTTTCTTCCTCTTTCCTTCATTTCTCACCAGTAGCTTAGCCATGTCTGTTTGAAAGATGTATTTAGGATTCTTCCTGTCTCGGTCTTTCTGGTTGATGCGGTTACAGATTTTCCCTTGATTTTGTAGCTTCCATTTGGCGTAGATTTCATCATGGAAATCATCTTCCCAATAATAGTTTTGCTACAAAAATATAGGAGACATTAATGAAATTATACTTAGTTAATAACTATTATAAAATAGAAAGGATATAAACATAACCAATTACATGAATGTGTGCCATCACTTGTCCTTCCTCTCTTGTGGGACATACTTCTAGCTTGGCCACGGTCACCAGTAGTATACCTGCAATGTTTCTCGCATAAAAGCATGGACTTCTGGACCCACACAAAACCTGCAATGAGAAAGATAGATCATACTAGCATTATTGATCAGACAAACATCATTAAACAATAAACACACATTGGTAAAAGGTAAGTGTTTAAACTTACCACAATGCTCCATTGACTTTCTTTGGATGGAGTTGTGGTTGGTTGACTCTAGCAGGAGCATGTAGCAGAGCCTCTTCAGTTCTCCTGACATAGGCAGAGAGCCGCAGAAGCAGTTGAAGAGCCAACAACACCAGAAGGTACTGACTGAGAGGAAGTAAGGGGTCCCAGAAGCAGACTAAGATCCACCTCCAACACCATTAGCTATCCCCTATATTCTTGCTCTAGAGATAGCTCCAGCTCCACATCCATTAGCTATCCCCAGTTGTCTTGTTGTGGAGATAGCTCATCCTCCATTAGCATTAGCTATCCCATGTGGTCTCCCTGTGGCGATAGCTCCAGCTCTATTAGTCGCAACATGTGCTCTTCCTATGGAGATAGCTCCAACTCCATTAGTCGAAACCTCTGATCTTCCTTTGGAGATAACCACGGGATAGCTCCAGCTCTAGAAACAAACAAAATCAAATTTAGAAATAGATGAAGAGAAAAGTGAACATAAACTACTATATATATAAATAGATACTTCAGCATGTGTCTAGGCCTAAATAGATACTTCAGCATATATATAAATAGTACTTCAACATTCAGTTTTAAAAGAAATAGAAAAGAGGATTCAGTAAGCAATTAGTACATGTTTTGCAGATCACCAACCTCATACAAAAAAAAGAATCCACCTTTAATGAGACCCAAAGAGATTCACATACGAAACAAAAACATAAACATATACTGATTGCAGGCGAAAACAGATACAAATAACATAAAAAAACGAAACAGATTGCAAACCCTAAAAGCGCCAAATAGAAACCTAATCGGAACATAACCTGTTAATTAAATGTAAAATTTAAGATAAATAACGTTTTGATTTTTTTCATATTAACACTAATATTTATAAATATGACAAACTCACATAGTTTTCCACCCATTCTGCAAAGCGTTGGTCTTTTGCTATTTGGAGTTTTATTACTGATATTTGGGTTCCCCCCCCCCTTCATCGACTCCTCAAACATCATGTGTAGTTGTTTTAGAAGATTATTACTTTCAACCGACATTGTAACAAATATGCCATATAAAAAAAATTATAGAAATACGTTTCATAGGGTTCAAATGTATCGCAATGAAGTAGCATAATTATTTCGAGAACGGTGTAGTCAACATCGGAAAGTCATTTCTCTTTAGCTTTTCCACTAGCTCTACTTTCATGGTAGAACATGGTAGGCACATCTGGATACGGATATGTAAATTGAATTTCTCCATGAAATGAAACTTCATTTAACATTTTTGGATTCCCAAAGTAGTTTGCAGAAGCCGTTGAAATCACTCAGTAACACATTGTGAAATAATCGAACCTGCAATATGTGCCTTATTTTTAATTTTCTTTTTTAAATGGTACATGAATCTAGCGAAAGGATACGTCCATATATATATTGTACTCGACCACCTAAAGCAGCTTGGTCTGCTAGATGCACTGGCAGATGTTCCATGACATCAAAGAACGAAAATGGAAAAATCTTCTCCAAGTTACAAAGCTGCATTTCAATTTTTTTCTCTTAAAATGGCAACATCATCATTCTGTAATATCTTCGCCGAGATATCTCGAAAAAGAGTGCTATCTCTACACAATTTAAAAGAAGTTAGTAGAGAAAAAACCATATGAAATTTAAACTACAAGTATTTATCTGAAAATGGGATGTGGACACTTTTTGAAAGTAGTTTTTTAAACGAAAAGGGGAGCAGATGTTGCATTATGACCTGACAATCATTACTTTTGAGGCAAGAAAGCTTCAAACATGTCTCATCAATGCATCTGCTAAATTTTTTGGCATACCCGTCTTGAAATTTTATATCATTCTTCAACCATCACAAAAATTCTCTTTTCTCTTCCCTCGCCAACCAAAATATTGGGACGACATTATTCCGTCTTTTCTAGCTTCTCTCCTTAGATGTATTGTCAGGTGTACTTTGATATCAAAGAAGCTAGGCGGAAAATATCTTTCAAACATGCAGAAAGTTTCAAAAACTTCAGCTTCCATTACTGAAATATGCTCTCTATCGATAACTCGCTGACATAACTTGCTGAAGAATACACATAAGCACATAATACATATTCTCGGGCCTTTAGGTAGTAAACCTCTAAGCGCAATTGGGAGAAAATATTACATCAACACGTGATAATCATGTGATTTCAAACCTGATATCTTGTAGTCATCCATTGATACGCATCTGGATATGTTGGAGCAGTACCCATCTGGATTTTTGAAGTCATATAATCTCTTGCACAAAGTTTTTTTTCTCTGACTTGGACAATTACCACGGAGCAGGAGGAAGGTAAGTTTTTTTTCCTTGGGATTGAGGATGCAAATGCTTCTGTATACCAAGAACTTGAAGATCCTTTCTAGAGTTAAGACCATCTTTAGATTTCTCACAATGCAACAGTGTGGCGACTATACTTGCAGCCACATTTCTCTCCACATGCATAACATCCAAGTTATTCCTTACCGGTAAATCCTCCCAGTAAGGCAGTTTGAAAATATGGACCTTTTTTTCCATCTTGATAACTCCTCTTCATCTACTAATAGTTCTTCCTCTTCCTCTTCCTCTGATTCACTATCTTCATCATTACTATTTGAGTTTAATCCAACATATTCAATCTTTTTTCTCTTACTGCCACTTACTTTAGCATTTCCAAAATCATTGTTGAAGTTTTTCAGCAGTTGATATATATTATGGCTTGACAAAACCCTACCCTTTCTCCCATGTTGTGTTTTCCCATCAAACCACGACTTCTTAACGGTGGTGCTGATCTAGCTCGTCGCGTTGTCGATCTTTTTGATAGAACTCGTGCTCAGGTTGGAGGCGGAAGAGTTGATGCTGATGTTGTTATCCACGAGTTCTTCAATTTCGTCTTCAAGGAATGGTGAAACATGCCCAATTTCATGATGGTAGGCATATCTCTTGAAACTCAATTTCCCCTGTGAAACACATTTACTTATATCAGAGATTTTGTGGAAGTCTCATGGTGTTCTGATTCTATAGCTTGATAAACATGCCGTCAAAAGAATCACTGAACCAAAACAAAAGAAAATAGATGAGAAACCGAAGGTTGTAGGGATAATAGACATTAGCTTAGATGGTGATGAAAAAAACAATTTAGTTGTTGTCCATGAGAAAAATGACACTAAGAAGAAATCAACAATCTCTTACACATTTGTTCTTACTGTTAGAAGCAAGGTAGCTTTACTTGATGAATTCATGGTGTGTGAATTATGAAAGTGTTTAGTCTGGTCTTTAATTTTGTTTTCCTTTTCAGGATGCTTGTGGTTTGGATAAGAAACCAAAAGAAAAGATTTTTGGTATCGATTTTGTTGATGCTATGAATGACCTAGTAGTTGAAGTATATATGTGGAAGATATGTACATTTTTGAAAGTGTGTTGAGGTTAATAGTATTCATGAATCTTTTCTTGCAACATTGTGTTATGAACTTGTGAAAATGATTTCAGCTATCATTTGGATTGGCATGGAGTCAATGGCGTCTAAGCGTGATGCACCCAAGATCTCTGAACAGGAAAAGACAGACTTTTAGATCT
>OVAN01013276.1:204-12970 GCA_900406275.1 Anastatica hierochuntica
GAAAATAATCAACATAACAATATGCTAATGCTAATTTCTAAACCTGATATAAAGAAATAATAAACAATTTTCGTTTTATTTATTTTAATTTCTTTTTGAACAAAAATCTGGTTTGAAATAGCACACTAATGACGTTTTTAAATTCTAAAACACCCATACAACATGGAGAAATGCAACATATCCATCTTAACCACCTAAACACACAACACCGAGAAATGAGACACTCAGGATCGTGTCTAAACCACCTAAAATGTTCAATCCTACCTAAGCAATTAGAAGGGTCATGTCTACCCTATTCTCTCTATTGTTTTTACATATGTGTGCACATAAGAAGAAAAAAATGCATTGAGAAGCAAGGAGATAAGGTAAAGGTGTGGTGCCAGACTAAAGATGAGTCTGGTCACTCAAGATTAACGAAAAAGATGGTACAAAAATGAGGATGTAATCCTGAATGATGGGATTTGATCCCTGATTTCAAAGTTCCTGGATCAAAGCATTTAAAATTCATTAGTAAGCCAAATAAGATTAGAGTTAAAAACACTTCAGAAAAAAGTCTGAGTTCCAGAGATTTCTGGCGGGGAGTTTGGTCATGAGTTACTCTGGTTTGCCTGCGCTAAAAGTCCAAATGAATGGTCAAATGAACATATAAAATCAAGTGCAATGCGCAGAGATAATAGTCTAAAGTCATCATGAAGCATAAATAGATCCATAGACTGACTCAATAAAAAATTAAAAATGACTCAAAAAACACCAAAAGAAAAAGAAAAATACATCAGTAACCTCCCCCAGACTTATCTCACACCGTCTCGGTGTGAAACAAATCCAAGGAAGGGGGAAGTANAAATGAATAGAAACGAGAAAAAGCAAACTTACCTGAAAACGTGTGAAACAACCTCGTATCTAGATAGGGATCGACCGATCCAGGACAGGGATCGGTCGATCCTTGTCCTTATCATCGATCGATCTTTCATATTTTCGATCAATCGCAAAACTTCACAATTTTCTATTGTTTCTGAGACAAGGATCGATCGATCCAGGACAGGGATCGACCGATCCCTGTCCGTCTGTCTGGTGAACTTTTCCTGCAATACGATAGCCAAAAACACGAGAAAACATAAAAGGCACCAAAAACCAGAACTCAAAAACCAAAAACACTACAAAACTAACTAAAAAGAAAAAGAAAACTACCTAGTGGGTTGCCTCCCACTCAACGCTTGTTTAAAGTCACGAGCCTGACTGTAGTAGCGATGGATCAGTCTGGAACTCGCCCCGAAGCAAGCTCCACCAGCGAAAATCTTCAGCTCAAGGATGCTGCTCATTGCTTTCTTCACAGCAGCTGCGCCTTTCTCTTTAAACTCAGGCGTAATGATGGCTCTGACCTTGGAGAAAGGTCTGATTCTACCTTTACGCTTCACTTTTTACTCAATAGCGCTTCCATCACATTCAAGAGGGATCAAAGTCAACTCTAAACTCTCTTCAGTATTTTCAGTATCGCGCTCCTTCTGCTTCGCTTTCTTTTTGGTCTTGGGTTTTCTTACTATAGAACGAACGTCTCAATCCAGGACTTCTTTGATGTCATTCTTTCAGAAACCACCAAAGTGTCTGTACTCAACAGACCATTCTCTTCGTCATTCCGACATGAGGATATCTCAAAAGACTCCTCGGTGTGAGGTTCATCTACATCCTCCTCAATCACCTTAGTCAACGTGTCAATAGAAAATATTTGTCCATCTATGGTAGGCTTCTTGGTTGACTTCTCAAGATTGAATCGCACATTCAGCTTACCCAATTGCAGATCAATCTGATCATTCTGAACATCAATCATAGCTCTATCAGTAGATAAGAATGGTCTACCCAAGATGATAGGATCCTTGGGTTCTTCATCAAGCTCTAAGACTACGAAATCAGTGTAAACATAGGCTTTACCAACACCAACAGGAATGTTATCGAGAATACCTATTGGCTTGCAAACTGATCAATCTATAAGTATCAGATACATCTTCGTGGGCTTATAGTTCACCATGTTCAGCCTCTGCGAGACAGACAGCGGCATTAAACTAACTCCAGAGCCCAAGTCACATAGACATCTCTCGAAGGTAAGAGATTCGATCCTGCAAGGCAAAACAAAAGGAACNGTCCTGCAAGGTAGAACAAAAGGACCCGGATCTTCGCATTTCTCCGGTGTAATATTCTGAAGAACTGCGCTAACTCCGCAGAAAAAACTGATACACCTTGTTCCAGGGTCATGCGATCTGAGAGAATCTCCTTCATGTACCTCTTAAGAGATGGTACCATCTTGACTGCATCAACGAAAGGCAATCGAACATGTAACTACCAACGAGATTCTTAAGTTTCTCATACTCGCGCTCCTTAATCTTTTGACGGGGTCTACAAGGATATGGAGGCTTGCGAACATAAGGTGGGGGTGGTACATACTCATCCTCAACCTCTTGTTCCTTCGATTCATCACGAAAACTCGATACCATCCTGTCAGGACAGGGATCGATCGATCTTTGTCTTGTTCTCCAGAATCAAATACCTCTTCGTCAGGACAGGGCTCGACCGATCCAGGGACTAGGATCGATCGATCCTTGTCTTTTTTTCCAAAATCTGAACATCTCTTTTCTGGATAGGGATTGACCGATCCTGAGACAGAGATCGATCGATCCTTGTCCTCCTTTTGAGATCGATCGATCGATTCAGGCGATTGATCAATCGTAGAATTTCAAAACTTTCTATGGGATTCTGGGACATGGATTGACCGATCCATGGGCAGGGATCAACCGATCTTTATCCCAGACGAGCTTTTAGACGCTTTTTCGCCTCGAACCGTGATAACATTGCAGTATTCCTTCGGATTCTTTTCCGGTTTGCCTGGAATAACACCTGGAGGAGCTCTGTTGCTCTTAGAAGTCTGAGCACCCTGTGTTTCCAGCGTCTTTATTCGAACACTCATAGCCTCAAACTTCCCATTGAAGTCACTGTACATGCTATCGACTTTCTGATTGATCTCTACAACAGACTTGGTCTGATTTTCCAGCACTTGGTGGAGCATTTTCTTCAGCTCACTATCTTCAGAAGACACAGAAGCTTGTCTCTGGTTCTGATTCTGATACCCCGACTGATAACTATTCTTGAATCCTCCTGAACCATAATGCTTCTGCTGATAACCACTGTTCCCGAAACCACAGTTTCCGAAGCCATTGTTTTGATTTTTGTTCTGAAAACCATAGTTGAAGACACTCTGATTCAGATTGTATGGCTTGTTCTGGAACTGATTCGGCTGATTGAAACCTCTTTTACCGAAGTTTCCCTGACCACCAATGTAATTCACATCTGCCAGCTCATTAGACATGTACTCCTGGTTCATATGTCCCATCTTTTGCTCTTGAAGCACAGGTGCTTCATTCTGCTCACCAAAAAAGTTTACACTCAACTGATCTCTCCTCATTAGCTCATCGAGCTTTGACTGCAAATCATCAATCCTCTTTGCATCNCTCATAGTCTGATCTACGATTAGCCTGACTATTCGCCATGTTATTCACCAAATCATAAGCTTCCTGCACAGTCTTGGTATTGAAATCCCCATTACTAGCAGTGTCCATTGCGTTCTGATATTTCTCCTCATCTCCATTGTAGAAAATGTTGAGGAGATTCTAATCTGTGAACCCATGATGAGGACTATCATTCAGATACTCTCTGAATCTCTCCCAAGCTGCATGAAAACTCTCAACATTCAATTGGCGAAATCCTGCAATCTTATTCCTCACAGACATAGACCGCGATTTAGTAAAGAAATACCCCAGGAATGCAGCCTTGATCTCGTCCCATGTCCTCAGAGAATTAGGCTCCAGGCTATTGTACCATCTTGTAGCTTTGTCATTCAAATAGAAAATGAACAACCTACATTTTAGAGCATCAGCAGGTACTCCGTTGTGCTTAATAGTATTGCTAATGGCTTCAAATATATCCAGATGGTGCATAGGGTACTGTGATGGGAACCCATGATACTAGTTCTGCTGCACCAAGTTAATGAGACCAGTCTTGATCTCAAAGTCTTTTCTCTCAATAGGAGGCGGACGAATCCTAGCACGATTCACATAGGAGGCCTCCGTAGTGTCATATTTCGCCAGAGTCATCCTCTGCTGAGCAGCAACATTAGCACCACCTCTAGCAGGTGGGTTAGGTCCTGGAAGAACTTCAGGAAAGAGAGAATTATTGTGAACTTGAATGTCTGCACCAATGTTATCACCCATGACTGCAGCAAACTCAAACTCTTCAATAACCTCCAGCAATTTCTCTCTCTTCTTCTCTCTCTCCAGACGCGAAGGTTCAGGCTCGAACTCAGCTAAATTCGATGTCCCTCGGCTTTTAGTGTGAGGTCTGTTCATGCGCTTGAAAGCATAAAAACAGAAAAGAAAAAGAAGAGATTAAAAACAAAAAAGAAAAATGCCTTAAGCACGCAATGATCCTAAGTTCCAAGACTCCCTTTTGGTCCCCGACAACAGCACCAAAAAACTTGGTAGCTCAGGTTTTCACCCGAGATAACATTGCAAGCGTACAGATGTACGTTGTAGTGGTTCGGGATCAAATCCACAAAGACCAAAGAGTAGCATGATAAATATAAGATCACACAGCGGTCTAAGACTAAAAATATGTCTTTAAGAATGATGCAATTGTCGAAAATAAGAAAGCACAAAAATTCAGGCAACAACGTAAGGTTGTAAACGATTCAAACAAGTGTTGGGCATCGGGTATTCTCAGAGAAACAATTCATTGTTAACTTAAAATACAGATTATGGAAGAGATTAAGAACCATCTTGAACTCAAATTCTAATCTAGAACTGGTCTATTTCCGTAGCATTAACGCCCTATGCACTAGAAACCTCGAGACTAACTTTCGTTGACCCTCGATTTCTAGTCATGCAGTACTAACAGGTTTGATAGGTTCACAATTAAATTAAACATCAACTTCCGTTGGTTTAAGAAGAATTGGTCATCTATAATTCTTTCAGGCATTTAAACATTCACCTTCCAACAGTTAAACAACCTAAGATCAGAAACTAAGTGATCAATTTAGTTTCATGCATTACGATTAACTATAGACGAAGATGCATTAGATAATATCCCTAAAAATGAAATCTTATATCAACAAATCATGAATCTCCTCTGTGAGAACCCTAAACCCAACGATTAAACTACTCGCACATGTTTAGAGAATCAACACAAATCAATTTCAAGAGAGACATCATTGTATTAATCACTAAACAAAAAATAAGGTTTAGAATTCTTCTCAGATTCGAAGTATGGAAGATGATTCTTCTCCTTAGGCTACAAACTCTCTCAAAGCTCTCTCAAAGTCAGAAAAATTGCATAATGTTAAGAGAAACTCGAGTCTAGGTTTTTTTGATGAAATCCGCTCTGAAATAAGTTCAGTTTGGTTCTTCATAAAATCGGTCCGAAAATCGGGACAGGGATCGAACGATCCATGTCCCTGGATCGGTCGATCTGTGTCCAAAAATCTAGATAATTTCCAGCTTTGCGCGAACACGTCCTTCGAGGCTTGAAATCCATCCAAAATGCTTCCTTTTCACACGTTCAAGCTCGAATCCTATAAAAACAACAAAGAACACAAAACCGCGCCAAAACAATCAAATACATACTAAAAACCATAGATCTCGAATGAAAACCGTACTAAAAACCTACTAAAATACTGACACATCAGGCTGCATCGCCACAATCAACCGCTTCATCTCGCGATCAATCGACAAATGCTTGCCCTTCTACTAACTCCTGCGCGGGAACAAACGCTTCGAAGGGGACGACAAATGCGAAGACGCTTTCAGACAACTCAAGGTGTACCTCTCGACTGCACCAATCTTAGCCAAACCTCTTGACCGAGAAACCCTATACTAATACATCGCCATCTCAACGGCCGCGGTCAGCAGTGTCTTAGTCCGAGAAGAATGAGGTGAGCAAACACCGATCTTCTATATAAGTAAGGCTCTCGATGGAAGCCGAAGCACGATACCCGACCCTTGAGAAGTTGGCGTTGGACGTGATCACCTCGGCCAGGAAACTGCGACCATACTTCATGTCACACTCAATAGTTGTCCTGACAAACCAACCCCTACAAACAATTCTGCACAGCCCTTCCCAATCCGGTTGAATCGTTAAGTGGGCGGTTGAACTTAGCGAGTACGACATCGAATACAGAATCCGCACAAGCGCTAAGTCCCAGGTACTTGCGGATTTCCTGATCGAGCTACCGCCAAAACTAACAAACGATGAACCCAAAGCTCAAACTTGGACGGTGTACGTCAACCGATCATTCAGTCAGCATGGTTCTGGAGTAGGCATCAAATTGGAATCACCGACGCACGAAGTCCTCGAATAATTTTTCCGTCTTGCCTTACGCGCATCAAACAACGAGGCAGAGTACGAAGCCCTGATCGCCGGAATGCGCCTCGCTAAAAAATGAACGCAAAGAACCTCGACGCGTTCTGCGATTCACAGCTCACCG
The DNA here is from genome assembly GCA_900406275.1 of Anastatica hierochuntica. Classification (NCBI taxonomy): domain Eukaryota; kingdom Viridiplantae; phylum Streptophyta; class Magnoliopsida; order Brassicales; family Brassicaceae; genus Anastatica; species Anastatica hierochuntica. The sequence goes on from OVAN01013276.1 coordinate 6,728, forward strand.
CAAGCAAGTACAACAGAGACTTCGACACCAAAAACGAACGAATGGACACCTACCTTAGCATTGTCCAAATACTTGCCNAATCATTGACCCTAACCAAGATACCCCAAAGTGAGAACGCCTCCATGTCAAACCCAACTGTAAGAAGGACCATACCGATTGAATGCATCGAGTAACCGAGCATTGACCTTTGCAAAGGTGTATGCGCAATCCACACCAAAGAAACAGATGGTAACACCGTTCCCGACGAGGCGGAAGCTCAGTCAACCGACCCAAATGCCCACCTCGGAGATCGGGATTGGCGCACCGAGATCAAAGATTACATCGCCGACAGAATGCTGCCAAGTGAAAAATAGGAAGCCTGACGTCTACGCAAGAGGGCGGCTTGCTACACAATGGTCAGAGATGGTTTATACCGATTGAGCGCCACAGGAACATTACTGCATTGCATCGCCGGAGACGAAACGATAAGGATGATGCACGAAGCCCACGAAGGAGCAGGAGGCAACCACTCTGGAGGGAGAGCACTCACTCTGCAAGTCAAAAACCATGACTTTTACTGGCCAACCCTTATGATAGACTGCGAAGAGTTTGCCCAAAAGTGCGAAAAGTGCCAATGACACGACGACATGATACATATGCCAACTAAGCTACTCACAACCTCCAGTGCGCCGGACTCCTTCATGCGATGGGCCATGGAAATTGTCGGCCCTCTCCCACCCTCCAACTAAAAGAAATTCATGCTCATCGTCATAGACTACTTAACAAAGTGGGTGGAGGCAAAAACATACGCCAAAATCGAAGCTATTCACGTTTGGAAATTTATGTTTGGAAATTATCATCTGTCGCCATGGTCTCCCCTACGATATACTCACTAATAACGAGTCGCAATTCACCTCTGACAGATTCAAAGGTTTCTGCGCTCGCTAGAGAATCAGACTCAGCAAACCCACTCCTCGATACCCGCAGGGAAACAGACAGGCAGAAGTGACGAATAAACGGATCCTCGATGGGATCAAGAAAAGACTCGAAGAAAAAAGGGCATCGGGGCCGACGAACTCGACGGAGTCTTATGGTCACACCGCACTAGCCCCAGAAGCGCCAATGGACGAACACCTTTCTCCTTAGCTTACAGAATGGAAGCAATGTCAACGGCCGAAGTCAACGTGCCCAGAATACGACGTGTCCTACTCACCTAGCACCCCGATGTCAACAACAAAATGATCCTAGACCAGCTCGACTTGGCGGAAGAACTGCGAGACCATGCACTCTTGCAGATACAAAACTATCTTCACCAAGCCGCCCGCTATTACAACAAGAATATTAAAGGGCGCAACTTCGAAGAAGGCGACCTCGTCTTGCAAAAAGTTTACGAAAACACCGCCGAAAAACCCATCTCCAAACTAGGCGTAAACTGGGAAGGCCCCTACCTAATCTCGAAGATCGTCCGCCCTGGCATATACGAGCTCACGCAAAGGAATGGCGACGCAGTACCACGATCCTTGAACTCGATGACCCTGAAGCGATTCTACCACTAAGCATCAAACCCAACTCTACCCACCCTGACCACTATCTACCTATGTAAAAATCGAACTACGACTGGCTTGATCCCCCTCGAGGTATGTAGGCAGCCTCTCACGAGGCACAACTATATATCTATAAAAAATATATTTTGTCACAAAATCCCCTAAGCATCAAACATGATATCTGCCATCAAGGCGAGCATCGAAGAGCCTATATCAGCGCACATATTGACCTCATCACCATAAAGCTGGGTCCGCCCCGCACAACACATTGCCCATGAATGTGGTGGATTGATCACCCACACCTATTTGTGATGACAACACTCCTCATTGTAGTGGCCCAATCAAAACCACTCTCAAGGTGAGCCCGCCTTGCAAACGGAACATTCAAACCATCAAGGAAAAATGGCTAATTCTAAAAATCCAGCGACCCAACTTGCCACCTCGTCAAAAAAAGAAAAAAAGAAGGATGCGAGACTATCACCTCGCATACCTAAAAGAGCTTACTTTACTTAGCCAAAAATGACTAAGTCCACAAATCCTGTGAACCATGTCTCTGCATCGGAAGGCGTCATTGCAAGGAAAGTGGAAAGCATCAAACAAAGGAGAAAGAAAACTAGAACTGAAAGAAACAAACATCCATAAAATGAAAAGAAGCGGGACATCCATTTAAACAAAAGAAGTCCAGTACAACAATGAGGCGAAATACATGTCGACCTTGGAAACAAAAAGCAGAAGAAATAAGTTCATGAAGCAAAGACTGAAAAACTTAAAGACAAAACAAAGCTCAACATTCAAGACTCTTCGGTTTCATCACGAGGTGGGTCCTGGTGAATCTGCGAGGCGTCAACCGGAGGCAACCCCGCATCGTCAGCAACAACAGACAGCGAAGCGGAAGGAAGCGCCGTGATCTCGCCTTGCGAATGTCCTGATGGCATTCCCTCTTCCGGAAGAACCATGTCTGACTCATATAACTTGGCCATCACCTGCGCATTAAGCCACACGTCGACCTCTTCTTTCTCCTTCTTGAAATCCGCCACGTAATCTTTTGGCGGAACCAACTCGTAATCTTTTGAAAGATCGCCCAAAATACCCTTGAGCTGGTTGGAAGTAAGGTAGTTGTGCTTAATCCGCTTCTGGTCCTCGAGGTACTGCTTCACCTTCTGCAGAGGAACCTTGTATTCTTGGCGAAGCTGCTCTCGACGAAGCTTCTCTACCTACACACGTTCCTCCGCAGACTTTGCGACCCTCTCGATCTCCGCATCCACATGATCCTCGAGGTGCGACTTCTCAGCAACAAGCTCCCGGATTCGGTTGTTGAGAGACGAGATCTCATTCTCCACCACCGTCTCCACCTCGACCATCCTTTGAACCTCAGACGTCATGTCGAGTATTTTATTCCCCTTCTCAAGAAGCTCAAGTTTCAGCCTCGACGCCTCGTCCCCCTTTTCCTTCTCCAACCTCTTGATGTCCTTGTCGCGCTTCTTGACACACTTCTTCAGCTTCTTCACCTTCCGATCATATTTATTGACGAGGTTGGTGGAGTGGAAGGCCAACTGAGAAATCAAACCAAGACTTAGAAAGATAAACAAAGGGCAAACATGATAAAGGACAGGAAAAAACACTCTACCTCCTGGGTTTTTCGGGAGAGCTTGCGAAACTCATCCGCATACTCAAGCTCTCTAACAAGGGATATATCAACCCCAGACAAAGCGACGGCCCGATGTAGCTCTCCACACGAATTCGAATCATTAACAAAAGGAACGCAACCCGTGTACATGAAGTTGAAGCCCGTCTTGTTGGCCGCATCGATCTCATAGGAAACAACCGGGGTGGCCTCGATAGCTCGGAACTGTTCCCGGTTGGCCTCATGTGTCGCCTTGGAACCAGTGTGAACCTCGGCAGGAGTACCAGAGACTAGATCCATGTTGGCCTCGACGACATCCATTTCCATCTCGCAGGTGTCGTCTCCTAAAGGAGGGACGTCGTCTCGTTCAGATGACGGTGGAGGAGCAGACTGATGGGGAGAAGGAAGAAGAGCAGGTAGACAAGGCGACAGGGGACGAGGCAAAGAACAAGCCTCGATGTCCTGCTGCGAGGCCTTCTCCCGCTCCTCGACCCGACACCGCTCTCTCACTCGAAGAGACTCGTTATCTTCAGAAGAAGTGACGCTCTTCTCGACAAGTTCGCTCCCTCCACCAACCTTGATAATCGGTTGAGCATCGAGAGTCAGATCTGTTATCTGTGCTTGCTCCATTGGCACGACTTGTTTCGAGGTGCTCACCCCGTGTGATATCTTCTTTTTTTTTGCCCTTCTCTGAAACAAGTCCGTAAAATCGCCGTCAAATTGTCCCATCTCGATATCCGGGTCATAAATGTTTGGCTGTTCAACACTAGGAGAAAGACGCCAAGAAGCTGCCAACACAATAAAAGTTAGAAAATTTTGCTAACAGTCAACACTGAGAAACATGTGCATCGAGGCGCTCACGTTTTCTGAACTTAGCAAGATTTGCCTGATTGCTCTCCAAGATGACAGGCCACAGGGTGAATTTCTTCTTCTTCAGTTCCTCGATAAAGTCGAAGTACTCCCGAGGGATGGGATTAATAGGAAGAGGACAATCTACACATAATAAGGAAAAGCGTTAGAAGGAGGAAAAATGAGACCTGAAGGATTATTCAAACTAGACCACTACCGAAGCTACGATCCTATCCCCTTATATACTCCCGGTTGGGGTCGAGAACCAACACCTCGTTGACTCGTACAAAGAAGTACTTAGCCCACCATCTATCGATCCTATTGTTATAACCTTGGATCAACTTGCACCTGGGCTTGAAACTAACGTAGAACGTCACGGGAAGAGAACGGTTCGGACTAATCTGTGTCATCTCCTCAAATATCTCCTGCGTCATCTCAAAGCCCAACTCTGAAGCTAGAGAAATTGCGGACACTAAGTTCCGGACAGAGGGAGAAGTGAGCTGCGTAAATGCAATACCCCTTGCTTCGCACTAGGCTATGAGCAGAGGAGCAAGAGGGAATCAGAGCCCCACATCTGCAAAAAACAACTCGTAAAGGCACAAAAAGCCTTGTGGCGGATTCCAGGGTCGCTGCTCGGGGCTCGGTTCCCGCAACTCTAAACCAGAGCTTCGACCCCTATCGATACTACGAAGCGTTACCGCGTCAGACTTGGTTGGTAAGATCTTGTTGATCTTTCGGGGTTTCTTGGGCTTCTTCGGATCTGCAGTAGGCCCTGCAGCTATGGCCTTTGATTTTTTCTTGGACTTTTTCTAAGTTTTGCCTGCACCAAGGGTTAGTTGACGCTCCGGGGACTGATTCCTGTGCTGTTCTCTAGACTCAAGAGCAGAGCCCGAATCGTGACAAACGTGCGAGGAGGACATCGCACCATGCTCGAGGTGCGACTAATTTCGCCTCGCAAAATCATCGAGAAAGACTTGCTCCCCGACATCTCGTGAGGAGACATTCCGGGTCAGAGATCGATCATCCCCTTCGGAGGAAGAGTTGCTAGAGTATTGACTATCCCCGGACCCTTGTGACCCGGAGGATTGATAGCTCAGTTTTTCGCCCGAGATAAAACTGCAAGCGCACAGATGTTTCTTGTAGTGGTGGGATCGAATCCACATAGACCAAAGGTAGCACGAAGAGTTAAAATAAAACAGCGGGCTAAGGCTAAAAAGATGTCTTGTAGAGATGATGCCAAATCGAAAATAAGAGAGCACAAAAAATGCAGCAAGCAACGAGGTTGTAAACAATTCAAAGAAGTGTTGGGCATCGGGTATTCTCAGGGAAACATTTCATTGTTGACTTAAGCTACAGAGTAGGGAAGAGATTAAGAACTGTCTTGAACTCAAATTCTAATCTAGAAATGATCTACTTCCGTAGCATCAGTGCCCTATGCACTCGAAATCTCGAGACTAACTTCCGTTGACCCTCGATTTCTAGTCATGCAGTACTAACAGGTTTGATAGGTTCACAATTCATTTAAACATCAACTTCTGTTGGCTTAAGAAGAATTGCTCATCTATAATTCTTTCAGGCATTTAAACATTCACCTTCCAGCAGTTAAACAACCTAAGATCAGAAACAAAGTGATCAATTCAGTTTCATGCATTACGATTAACCATAGATGAAGATCCATTAGATAATATCCCTAATCATGCAATTCTATATCAAAAAATCATGAATCCCCTTTGTGAGAACACTAAACCCAACAAACAGACTACTCACTCATAGATAAAGCAAAAACAAACAATCAAATTGAGATACATGATCGTATATTGCATAAATAAGAGTAAAGAGGGTTACGAAAGCTTCTCAATCGAAGAACTAAGGTGCTTCTTCTCCCTAGGATACAAACTAAATCTCTCTGCTCTCAAAGTCTCAAAAACTTCATAATGAAAGGAAAAACTCAAATCTAGGTCTTTTAGGTAAAATCTGGTTCGAAATAAGTTCGGTCTGGTTCTTCATAAAATCGGTCCGCAGATCGGGACAGGGATCGATCGATCCATGTCTAGGTCGGTCGATCTGTGTCCAAAATTATGGGTATTTTCCAGCTTTGCACGAACACTTCATTCGAGGCTTGAAATCCATCCCAAATGCTTCCTTTTCGCACATTCAAGCTCGGATCCTGTAAAAACGACAAAGAATACAGAACCATGCCAAAACAATCCGAATACATACTAAAAACCATAGATCTCGAATGAAAAC
>OVAN01013277.1:0-12969 GCA_900406275.1 Anastatica hierochuntica
GTCTAAACCTAAACCACAACCCACCAAACAAGCACCTAGCGTGCTGATCAAGCAACTACCAATCATTCATCATCTCCATTCATTCTTATCATTCTCATCAATCTCATCCAATCCGAGTCAGCCGGTACGAAACCGTGCCACTGAACCCGCACACAATCGAGTCAGCCGGTACGAAACCATGCCACTGAACTCGCACTCGACCCGAGCCAGCCGGTACGAAACCGTGCCACTGAACCCGAGCGCAGACCGAGCCCGCCGGACGAACCGCGCTACTGACCCGCCATCTGCTCATAGGTACTCACATTTCCCCGACTACAGGTCAGGGGCTTACCTCTCGCCCCGTCCTTGGGACAAGCAGCATCTCATCAATTATCATGCACAATTCATCTCTTGCGTAATTCTCAAGCAATGCCAAATTACCCAATTCCCTTGATTAAACAGTTCTAGGTTCTCATCACAATATTCACATACATCTACCTAGGTTCGACTTAGCGACCCAACACACATTCGCACTCTAGGCGTATAGTAGTATAACTCAATATATAATACAAGCAATATATTTATGACGGTTCATATAGCCGTCATTGGCTGGTTTAACCCTAGACTGTCATCGAAACCTAGAATCCAAACTAGGTAATTTAGAATACGCCCTCACCTTAGCCACTTGCAGAAGATCAACGCCGAACTCAGCTCTCGAACTCAGCTCTCTTGCGGTGGACAGATTCGCAGCATCGACTTCAAAGGCACCCTTCCCCCTTCATATGAATCCGAACCTGACTTTCCTTTTACCAGTGGATAGATATGAGAGCCTACATCGTTCCTACAGAAGACCAACCCAAGAAACAACCTATAGATGAGTCAAATTCTCTTTACACCAAGACATGACAGATCTGGAAATCTGGCAGATTCTATGTCACTTAGAAACGAAGGCATAACTCTAGAACTAACCGTTAACTATAAGATCCTACCGTTCAGATTGAAGCCCTAGATGTCCTATTGACATACCTGCCGAGTTTTCTCCGATCGGACGCCGTTTGGATAGCCGATCGTCGTCATCTTTTCGACTGGTCGCAGATCCGATCTGCACCGGTATCCCTCGGGAAAACAACCATAACATTCAGAAGAAGACTCCAAATGATGAACCGTTTGATGGAGGTGAAAGATCTAAGAGAGGAGCACTTACTGTAGAAAAATCAGATCAATCCTCGATGAGTTGGTCGGCCGTTCTTCTGTTCTCCCACAGCATGTCTGTTCTGTCTCTGAAGACTGCATGAACCACCTTCTCTTCTCTTCTTCTCTCTCTCTAGGTTCGATCTCTCTCTCTCTGGTTTGACGGCACAAGGAAAAAAAGAAATAAGGAGGAAGCTTTAGGGTTTGAGAGATTTAAAAAGGATGGCTTTAGGGTTTTCTTTGATGGGCTTTAAAGGGTTTTGGGCTTTTCTTCTTAAATTTTTATCACGGACCGGATCCTACGGTCCGGGATATTACAAGGTCTATCACCAAAAACCAAAGAATCCTTAGAGATCCATTCACCCCAACCACTTGGCTCACCTACCCATCCACTGGAGGAGATAACCGCCGTCACAAACCATCGATCCGATCTCATTGGGTGGGTGACCCCATCCATTGTCTTTGTAAAGTAACCGGTTCAATTCTATAAAATGAAATTCAATTTATTTTATTAATCATTATAGTTTTTGTGACAAAATTACACTTTTAGTTTTTGAAATATTATGACTTTAAGTATTTTTTAATATTTTAAAATAATATATTTCTTCTCAATTATAATATTATATGTAAAAATATCAATAAATCCAGTTGAACACGGTCGGACAAGATCGACCCACTACCCAAGAAATTATCCAGTTTGGTTGCCGGTTCGGTTCTTTAAAATATTGAATATTATACATATTTGATCATTTAAAAACTTTCACTTTTGTAATTGTTAATTGGTGAACTTAGTTTTAAACTAATTTTTTTTAGAAGTGCTTAAAAATTTAAAGCGTAATTGTTCACTAATTAACTAAATTAATTAGCTGAATTATTGGATTTTTGTTTTTGTCAACAAAAGCATTAAACAATTAAAAAGGCTTGGTAATCCAAATCGGGGGTATAAAGTTTACATAATCAAAAATAGATAACCTCAATCTCGCACTATGTGCTTGCCCGTCGACCTTGCATTTCAGTGATCGATATAAATACTTGAAATCTACCGAGGTGAAAAGAGATGTTAGCTTCTGGATCTCCGCTAGTTATATTCAAAAAGCTGACTAGTTCTCTGGGTTCGCCACCATTATCAGAAGCTTGATAAAATTTGTTTGGAATGTAACTACCCTTCCTACAACATATACAGTCGCTTCATTATCCACATGAGTGCTTATAACTCCGTTTATGAAGGAGATGGATTATAACACTGGCCCTTTGCTCCCATCATCACATAACCGATCATGGTATTAGAAGAAAATCATCCAAAACCCGAGAATGGGACATCAAACTTCTAGGATCCGTCAATCTGACACAGAAGACCTTGGGCTGTTGGAGTATAGGATATTGGTGGCGGACGAGAAATGATATCAAACACATTGGCATCCCTCCAAGATTTCGCCTCACTTCGAGCATTTTTTAGCATATACGTAGTGTGCCTATATTTGTCATTGTATAACTTATCATTTCTCCATTTTCCAATAAACCCCAAAATTCAAGGGAATTCCCTTTTACATCCTCAGTCTCTATATTTGGACCCTCCAGTATAAAAAATAAATATTAGACCAAATCAAAGTTTCGGAAAAACCCCCCAAGAACCGACGGGATATCGAAATGAGCTGAAATCTGCATTGCAGGGGCACTCAAAAGTGCATAATAGGGTGCATAGTTAATATTAATATAAGGGTATAAAATTGATAATATCACATGATACACAGAGTTGTTGTGTTTTAGTTTTAATAGTATACTAGAGTTAGTTCGCACCGTGCGCGTATACATTTGTGTGATTATTATTTTATATATTATTTTTGCTTGTAATTATTATTTTTAGTTTTTTATTTGGCAAATGTTTATATGAAATAAAATTAGATAAATTAATTGCAAATATTATGTGTTTAATAATTTAGATATATATGTATATATATTTTAATTTGTTAATTTACTAATGAATTATTCCAAAGAGATTTAGTATGGATATAGATAAATTATTTGAAGAGAGTAGATATAGATAAATTATTTGTCATACATAGCAAGATAGATGGTTATTTTGGTGATTACCCATATTATATGTGGAACTATATTATCAAAAAATATATATTTTTGATTAAATGAAAGTAATCCTATTTAATCAATAAATATTAGACCATTTAATATAATTTAATAAAACATATAAATTAAGAGATGATGGATTCAAATAACTGAATCGAATTCGACCCGGTCTGAAAAATGGTATTAAAGTTGCACTGAAATTGGCAAAATACCCGAATGGATCCTATCTTTAATATCTGAGGATTTATAGTTGAAATCGATCCAAACCAAAATATTTTAAGTACCCAAAAATACATGAATTGTAATTATATACATACAAATATTATTTATTTTTAGACCTAATATCAAAAAATTATTTAGAATATCCGAAATATCTAAAAAAATATCCTTATATATATGAAATATCTAAAAATGTTTAAAATATCGAAAGTACTTGAATTATCTAAAATCTAAAAAATATACCACTTTTTTCATCTAAATACCCGAACTGAACTGAACGCGAATCCATCTTTTAAATTATTTGAATGGATCTTCGAGACAAAAGCTGAAAGATCCAAAAATCCAAATTACTCAACAAGAACCGAGTACTAACTTGCTCATGCCTAATATAAATATTAGTTACAAATGCTATAACATTTAGTTACTCATCAGAGAAATTAGAAGTTTTATTTGGTTTGATGAGATTAAAACATTTCTAATTTTTTAACATATTTAATATTGATAATACTTTAAGTTTGATAAACTAATATATTGATTTTCTTGGGTTTAGTTATATAGACCAACTAAAAAATCCAGTTAAACTAAAAGCAAGGTAATTTTTCATCACTTTTATTCTTTTTAAATATATATTTTACTCTAATTTATCATGATATTTGATATGGATTTCACATAATATTTTTGTAAATAAATTGAGTAATCCATGATTGTTTTAAAAAATTCAAATCACATCATGTATGGAAATATGTTCTAGATTTTTTAAACTTATAGAAATGATGTAATAATTCAATATGTTTCCAAAGAAAATTGATGGTACGAAGATGTGAATCGAAAAATAATAGTTAAAAAACTAAAAACTAATATATGTGAAAAAATGTAAATTAAATTAGTTTATATAGTTTGATTTATTTTTGGAAACTAATTAACTGAACTTTCTTTTTAATAAATAAAACTTAAATTTAAATTTTAAAAATGTATCAAATTATTGAATTTTAAAATAATGTTAAAAATTATAAAGCAACCACGGAGAGCTGTAATAATTTTCTTAATATCTCGAAGATGTGGTCGATTCTAATGCTTAGCTATCATGATAAAAAAAAAACAAATTCACCAAGAAACTCTAGCTGTTAGATAGAGCACAAAAAAATTGACCACCGTTTTTGCTTTTTCGGTGATCAGACATATGTATCGGCATAGTGATAGGCTATTATGTTTCGTGTTTTGTCTTTCATGCCTTCGTTTGATTTTATTTTCGTCGTTTTTTTTATTTAAAGATGGCTATCGGCGACGATTTTTCTCAGCATCTTTATTCTACAACGAAATTTGACTTTGCTTCAGATAAGAAATTCAAAGGTCCGTTGCTGAGTCGGAAAGTCAACGGTGCCAGATTGGAAGATCGAAGGTGTGTCTTCTTGTCATTGGAGACAAAACAATGACTCTACCTTTGTAGTGTTCTTTTGGTTTTTAATTAGATATTTATCAGTTTAAGATATCATTATATTCCTTGTGTCTAGATATGCTCTGTAATCTCAAACTATGATTCGAGCGTTCTAGAAGATGATACACATATGTTTGATTTACTTTCACGTCATAGAACATTACTATGTTTCAATTAAAATTAATTGTATACTCATTTTTCAGTAGAAGTTGATTTATTACCATAGTTTTTATTGATGTGCTTGAATTGTTTTGTTTTTTATGTATCTAATAATACTTTTATAGTATAAACGGTAGTGCAAAATTTATTATTTGAAATAAAATATTTTTCATCGTAAAAAACTCTATCAGAATAAATATGATTGGATCCTTCGCATGTTAAATAATATATTTTATGCATTAGTTTACGACGAATGATTTGTCTTATAACCGAATTATATAAACTACTTTTGCGAGTAAACATTTTTAAAAACGCAATTGTTATGTTGCAGTTTTTCTTTAATTATCTTCAATATATGGCATTTTTTTTTTGATAACTTAGGGATAAATCCCAGATTTTAATTGACCTATACCGGTCTTTTGGGGGAGGTGCAGTCCATGGATAGACTCTCTCTCCGGGTATTTAAATGGACTGAAAAGCAAAAGTCCATATCCGTGTGGGTGTCCAGAGACAACGTGTTGTAATTCCGTTTGGCAAGGTTTGAACTCGTAACCTGTCACCAAGAAGGAACTCGTCCTTTACCAGCAAGCCACGTTGGTCCGGACATATGACACAATCAATACTATAAAAATGCTAGAGACTCTCCAAATGTTGACACATCATCATTTTTGTGTCATGAGAAGTTGACATATCATTAAAAAAATTAATTTGGAAAACCAATCAAAACATTTTATTTTTACACATAAGTGTTTTAGTGTTACACACTAAACTTTAATTTAGTTTCATGTTTTTCTTCACATACATTAATACTTTAATAAATCATAGACATGCACAATAAATAATACAAATTAAAAAAATATTAATGTTCTTCTTAATCATATTGCTCAATATGAAAAAAATTAGCCAAAAACAAATAATTTTATATACTATTAGATTTTTGATATATATACAATTTTCACATGTATTATATAATGCTTATAGTTAATATTATATAGTTTTTTTTATAAAGTAATATTTGTATATGTTGTTTGTATATTTATATTGATTGAAATTGATAATAAAACTATACATAAAATAATGTACATAAATATTTTCAGGTCAGTAGAATGATTACAGAAAAACAAGAAAATTTTGAAATGTGCATACGATAATAATAAGAATTTAAAATGAAACTGTATGATCCTCCATTATGTCACATGTTAGTTTTATGAATATAATAGGTACCATAATTTCTTAGGTTTTACGTTCTCAAAATTTTTTGATATGTCAATAGGAAAGATTAATTATTTGAATATTTAAATATGGTATGATAATAGTTATTGAAATATCAAATAAATTATTTATTTTTTAAAATATGAAGAAAGTATAAATATTGAAGTTTTAAGAAATTTTTTTCTTTCTTAGTGGTGAACAAGTTCAAATATATAATGTAGAGTTCAAAATGTATCATCATCGAATTCAAAACTAACAAACTAAACAACCATTAAATTTATGATTAGTAATTTAGGCTGGTTTATTCTTGATAAATTTTGTTGATGAGTGTACAAATATCTTACAAGCAGATTATTATTTTTCGGTGTTAATGTGTTTACCGCTGAATCATAAAAAAAAATGAAATATGTTTAATTTCATGCTTCTTTTTGCTTTAGAAATAATTTGGAGAAGAAAACAATTTCAAATTACCTTATTGCTTTTGCAACGAATTAAGAAATATTAATAAGTTTAGTTTTACAATGGTTCAAATAAGTTTATATCTAATTTTTTCCAGATATTAAAGTTAAATTTTGTGTAATAATAAAATATAAAAAATAAAGTAGACAAATACTTATATATAAAAAATCTTATGTGTATGTAGTTCCATGTTTAACGATAACTATATATTTAACTAATTAACATGTTAATCTTAAAATTATGATTATAAAGCGATAATTAAAACAAAATTAAAGTAAAACAAAATATATATCAAAAAGTATCGCGTCACATTGCGGGTATCTATTTAGTCAATACTATAGTAAAGCTAGAGCTTTTCCATAAGATGACACTTAAGCGATTTTTTGAATTATAAATACGAGACGTCATCAAAAATATATAATAGATAGACCAATTAAAACAAAATATTAATACACATCAGTATTTATCAATTTTACATAAATTAAATATCTTATATCTTTTCGTCCCTCCATTACATTTAATATTACGTACGTCAAAATAAAACTAATAAGTAAAATCATGATTTTCTTAATATTAACAATTTTCTAAATATTTATGCATTTTCTATGTACGACAAATATATTTACTAATATTAGAGTTTCTATTAATAATACAAAAATAGAGTATCTAATCGCCGAGACTCATTTGGTCCAGTGGCAAAGGCCCTGGTACTGAGTACTCAAGCGTCTGGAGTTCGACTCCACTAAGTCGCGATGCCCCGCATCGTAGGATTTGGCTATGGATCAGGCCTTATCGATCCAACCGTGTCAAAAAAATAGAGCATCTAATCAATGATAAAAGTAATTAAATTATCAAATAGTAAAAAGATCAATGATCTATATTTTAATTATTTTCTAGAAAAACTCAGTTACTGGTGAGTATATTTGCGAAACTCACAAAAAAAATTGTACTATCTAAATCAACGATTTATGTTTTAAATAATCTCTAAGCAATAACTCGGACTACTAACCGATATCTATTATTTGTAAGTTTTAAAAGCAAATCAATACTATAATAGCTCTAAAATATATCCAAGTGATAACGCATAAGCATTTTTATATTATGAGAAATAAGCACTTAAAAAAATAAAATTAATTACCAATCAAAATAAAACATAAGTACACATTATTTTTAATGTCACTTATCAAAATATTCATATATTTACATATCAATAAGATAATGTCACTTATACATTAAAAGTGCTTATGTCTTAACCACCATAACTAAATATTGTTCTAAGTGTTTTCCAATTTTATGAGTTCTTTTGTATTTAGTGATTTGATCGAGAATTTTAAAATATAATTAATAAATATTTTTATTTGCACTGTCATATGCTTTTAGAGATAATTCAAAATTTTTAATTTACATTGAACTCACTTTTTGCAAAATTGCATTAGAAAGATCCAAAACTAGTTAGCGAATATTTGTAGTTTTAGTTTGAATTAAAATGAGGTTTTTTGTCTCTATAAAAAGTACAATAAATAGGAGGAAGTATAATACGGATCGACGACGATGACATAAAAATGATATGGTTAGTGTATTTTACTAAATTACATATATTTTTCTTATATACGTATTTTACTCATATAATACATGTGATAATTGATAGAAAAATAACCCGCAACATCGTGCTGGTATGTATTTAGTTTTAATAATGTCACAAGAAACTTGAGAATTCTCTAAATATTTCTGTCAATGATTTTCCGTAAAAAAGTAATTTATCGGATCGTATAATTTTACCATACCAGATATGTGTATCTGTTTCGTATAGAGAGTTACGATGACAATGTAGCCTCCACCACAAGTCCACACCATACATCATCACACGCCAGTAACATCATCTAATTACGTGCCGTCATTAAATGGCTAACGTGTACATACTTGAAGTATGATCAATGGCGTACAATTTTAAAAAGATACGTCGCCGTTTCTTCCACTATAATTGTACATTCGATATCTTTCCAAAATTACAACAAAAATCGTGAAGTCAAAGCAAAACAAAATTCCAAATCTTCAATATCCGAAAATTCGAAACCCGAATAAATCTGAACCAAATTCGAACGGATATCCGAACGCCTACCCCTAAACGTTAGATAGGCGTTGAAGTGGCTACTGTTGGGCCCCGATGTCGCGAAGCCCAATGAAGAGGAAAATTTAGATGGTGGATAGAACAACTAATGGGCCGTTAAACGCGCAGGTTCGCTACGCAGAAGAAAGGCTAGCTTTCGGAGAAAAGAAGCGACGTCGTTTCAGTGGTCAAAACCACTTCCTGGATCTATGGAGAGGAAATCTCGGTGGCTGTTGCTCAACAAACCAGGGAGCTAAAACCTATAAGAGGAAGGAGGCGTAGAAGAGGGGAGGCTGATCCGAAGGAAACTCGGTAGCAGAAACTAGAAACAAAAGAACATTCCTTTAGCTTTCTATTGCCATTCTTCTTGTACACTTTTCGATTATCACTAACAAAACAACGAAACTTCAACTGTATTCTTCTTTAAGCTCAAACAGAATTCTCCCATTGCTTCTCCCTTTTTCTTAAGAACCTCAATCAAATTTAGGTGTGAGGTTTCATCTCTCACATTTTGGCGCCGTCTGTGGGGACGAAACAATCGAATCCCTTGCTCCGCTAGCTAAGAGATGGATCCAATCAAAGGTGGCTTGAATCAACCCGAATCCTCGCCATTAACACCGAACATTAGCTCACCAATTCGCGGAGGTTCTGTACTCCTAGAACCTCGCCGTTCCGATCTCTCCAATGAGTTTCTATCTGCCACCGAGGATCGACCTGAACCTGTTAGTTCAGGATTGACCTCACAAAGGCGATCTGATGATCCTGTTCCGAGACCACTAACCCTCAGAGGATCTGATCAATAGGTTACACCCGAATCTCAACTCTCGGCACCGACTACGAGCCAGGTTTTGGATCAACTATCCGAAATCGAACAGATGATGTTGCAGTTGGTGAACCGAACCTGATACGATCATGGCTAGCTCAAGCTCGGAGGAAGATGTTCCTGAACCAGAAGGAAGGATCACTCGGTCCAAGACCAAGGAGTTAGCTCCGGAAGCCCGAGTAACACGTTCAAAAGCTAAGGAGTTAGCTAAGGAAGTTCGAGCTTGATTAACACGGAAATGGATGATCATCAAGCCACTGCTATCTACAACATATTCACCAATATTTCGCAAGAACAATCAGGTAACTTTACTAAATAGCCAAGTGCTCATAGCTGTACTCTTTTTCCTTAAATGTGCGGTTTTATCCCACCCCGGGTTTTCCGAACATTAAGGTTTTAACGAGGCAGGATGAGTTACTTTTAATAAAGCTATTTAGTGAGTTATTTGGTTAAGTGTCAAAGCAACACACTACGTGCTGTTTTTATTTTAATTCAGACTTCATGTTGTTTTCCTTATTTTAAATACTACTTGCTGCTTCTTTTAAGGGTATGTTTCGAAAACCCTAAGGCTCATGTGCCTCCTTCTTTTCCTTTAAATTTCGTGCCCCCCCTTGCTGTAAAACTCAGAGAATGAACGTGAAAAGAAATTTCCAGCAGAAACTTTGTTCTCTTAACTATTTTCGATTCTGCACTTGAATCCGAGTTTCTAACGTGATCATCATCACCCTAGAACCTCTACAAAACCAGCAACCATTGTTTCCTGCCCTTTTTTGTGTCGAAATAATCATTCCCTCATTCATCAATCGCGCCATCAGTCCATCATCCAGTCCATCTGTTCATCGTTTCATCGCTGCCATCATTCCTTTATCCATCGCTTAATCCGTTCCTTCGTGCTACTACCTTTAAATCTTCAGAGTTGCGTTCCTAGGATCATATCATGTGGTATCAGAGCCACTCTGAACCCTAAAGGCTAAGACGAGAAAAGAAACTCTAACCCTAAACAGGTTGTGTTATTTCATCTCTAAAGTTGTTCGATATCTCAATTTCCAGTTTCTGTCTGTCAAATTGCTCGAATTTTCATAATTAATTGTGATAGCTAAATTTCTGAAATAAATTGCATCTGAAGCTAGAATGAGTGTAGTACTTGTTAAAATTAATTTGGGGATTTTTGAGCATGATTAGATAATTTTCCGTTCTGTTGTTTCCCAGCTGTTCAGTTTTGCGAAAATTTCAGAACTGAATCGCTTTTGTGTTTGATTCTCGTGGGACATTTTACTGGCTATTTCTTTGTGATTTTCTTGCTGGTAAAATGTCAAAGACCTGAAACAACCAAGCACTCATTGATGCTATCATGGCCAGCATGGCAAAGCAAAAGCATCATGACCGAGACGAACGTCAATCGCACAATCCTCTACCAAAGTTCCAAACCCCTTCTTTTCAAGGTACTAATAATCCTAAAGTGTATCTAAAATGGGAAAGAACTATGGACGAATGTCTGCGTCTCAACCGAATCCTGAAGGAGGATGAATTATTTTATGCTGTTATCTCCCTCACAGGAAGCGCCTTTAAGTGGTGGTTGAGAGAAGAAAAAGAATGCAAACATTACAACGAGCCAACTATCACCACATGGAAGAAAATGAAAGTGATCTTAAGGGATAAGTATGCTCCACAAGCACGCAGCCGGTCAGCACAAATCATTTCCATAATCCAAGGCCTTCAAGAAACGATATCAGCCGTAGTCCCGATTCAAATTAAGACCCCAACACTTATGGAGGATAAGTCGCAATCATATCTTCTCGAGAAGTTTTCCAAGCACGTTAATAATGAGAAACCGGAAGCTAAGAAGACATCTCAACCAAAGGAGGTTAATGCACAAGTTCTAGTTCACAAGCAATGCCTAAAACCATCACTTGAGTCCAGCAATGAACCGAAGTAATGTGAGTCGTCTAACCTTTCAAAATCTAGTTGCGTCACTTGTAATAATTGTCGTAAGGAAGGACATATTGCTTCAAATTGCCCTGAAGACAAAAAGATAATGTTCACTTCACTAGAATCAAAGCTGAACTTATCAAATTCAAGTAGTGAAGCGGATAATCAAGGTTTAGAAATTTCCAGTTCTTGTGTCATGCACTTGTTCTTGCCAAAAGATGTTGATTCAGGTCATACGGAGGAGAATGAAGATGATAAAGCTGAAGCTGATTGTGAACTTAACACTTTGGGAATCAAAGAGAAGTCACCTGACGAAATCAGTCTTCAACAAACTCCAATGCAATGGACCCGAAGTAAGTACTTAGACTCCAAGAATAGGATGAAGCCTAACTTGTTGTCTTTGGATTCAGGTCAAACTATTTTAAAGACCACACTATTCGCAAAAGAAGATTTTAATGATGTAAGAACCAGCATCAACAAAGGAACATTGGCAGAAGTGGTGACACGGCAATCAAACCGAGAAGGCTATCCAGAAAACAGCTTTGACGTAGGAGCAGTCCGAGGGTCATATCTCACCGACCAAAGGGAATTAGGAAAGAAGCTCAATTTTTCTGGAAAGCTAACTCTTCAAAGCATCTTTTCCAACTAGAATCATCATAACGCCAACTCATACCTGAGAGTTACGGATTTTACAAACTGGGCGCATCTGAACGTTTCCGATCTGGATATATACGCACTCCAAAGAGCATTCCGACCAAACCAGAAGGATTCAAGGGATGATTTGACTTGTTCTAGATTATTAAGCCTTAAAGGAACCATGTCAAACCATTTTAAGGCTAAGATCAGTTTCGAGCTGAAAGTTATGAATTTTAAAAATCAAGTCATCTTGCGCATGCCTAATTTGTGATCTCGCAAGATTAAATCACTTCAAGCTTACATATGGCGACCAGGAGAACATTGTAAGCTAAGTATTTATGCTTTAAAATACTTATTTATCAATGTATACACAGATATGATGCTCTTGTTTTCGTCAAAATTGCCAAGTGCATATTACAGGACATCCATAAAGCGCACAAGGAGGAGCTTCAAGCGAGAGGAAGACGATCGTTTCAAGCCACCGAATTTGGAGCAGGAGAAGCATCAAGGCATCAAATACTTCATGCTGATCAAAGAAGAACCACCTGATTCCAACTTCAATCCAAAGCCGAATAAAGTCCTTTTTGGAAGAAGACTCTTACTTTATGAATATTTTGCTTGTGTTATCTTGTTTGGTGTTTTTGCAGATTATTCAAACTTGAGTAATGCATCAAGAAAGTGGAAGTACAAGCTGAATCAACTATTTTATGGGCCATTCAAGATCACCAAGATCACCTA
>OVAN01013278.1:0-12969 GCA_900406275.1 Anastatica hierochuntica
TTGGTCCTGGCGCCAGTTGGCGCCAAGGACCGTGCTTGGTCCTTGGCGCCAAGGATCGCGCTTGGTCTTGGCGCCAGTTGGCGCCAAGGACCGCGCTTGGTTCTGGCGCCAGNTTGATGCTTTTGGCGGTTCTATCTCGTTTCGAAGTAGGCCTCCGGAAGTTTCGGGCGTCGATTTCGATGTTACCGTTTTCGACCCCAACAGCCTTGGCGTTTGCCTTGTTTTTTTCTTCTTATAGCCACACGATGGTCAACGGTTTTCTGAAATCGATTATGTAGTAAACGTTCCTAGGTACTCTTTATTTTTCAAAAAAGAAGAAATTGCGGGTCTTAGAATGAATTTTTGAAAAAATAAAGAGTGACTACTCTCATAGTGTAAAAAACAGTTGTGACTAAGTCCTTAGGGGAACAAAGGGTAGACATTACCCCTAGAAAACTCGAAAGACGTAAATTAAGGCCATCTGCCCATCAAAAATTCATGTAATATGGAATAGCTTCTAACCATGGTCCATGTAATGAGAAGAATATCCTAACAATGGTTGATGCAATGCATCCACACTATGGAGCAACCCAAGCTTATGGAACAAGTGCACCTCTGTCCATCCAAGCGTGCGGCCCATAGTCTATGCGCCTTGCACAAAGAGTAAACCTAATGTACCTTAAAAGGCTACGAGCCTAAGGGACTATGTGTCCACCTAGGCCATGTGCCCACATGCCTAAATCCCACTGACTCACGAACTCACTAAAGGCCAGTATCGCGAATCACAGACTCTGGTCCAGGGACCATGTGTCCATCATGGCCATGTGCCCACATGCCTAGTGTCCACCAAGTTCAGAGAACTCTTTTTGACTTCATAGAACTCTTTTTGACTAACACTTAAGAGTGTTTAAATCATTGGTTGCACATAAAAAACTACGAGTTTATGCACTATTCAGAAAGGAAGAGCAAGCAATGATAAAAAAATAAGATAGTTGAAAGACATACAACTATGGATTTAGAAGGAAAATAACAAAAGGATTTTTTTTAAATGGGGATGAAACCTCATCCAGCCTTCGACGCCGAGGTCTCTCTTGACGGCTAGCATCAGACTTCTTGGCAGCAGGGAGAGTCATCAGCGTGGTTGAGTAATCAGGAGGCTGCATACCATGCTCCTTTTCCTATTGCGTGGTGACTCATTGGTAAGCAACCTCAATATTCTCAAGGTTACATATCAAATGGTCCCCTATGAGAAAGTACTTGGCCATGAATTTCCCAATGAGCGATGTCAAAAGCATTATCTAGGGATAATAGAAAGTTCTTGTATTAAGTGCAAAATTTTCAGACACAGTATCAATCAGGCGCTCCATGGTCGTGAGCTCGCAATAGCGCTCCCACTAATAGAAAAATTGCTATAGCCACGTTTTAGCCACGATTAGCCACGAAAATGGTGGAAAACCCGTAGCAAAATCGTGGCAAAATCATCCATATAGCCACGAAAAAAAAAGCTACGATCATATAGCCACGACTTTTTTCCGTGGCAAAATCGTGGCTATATGATCGTAGCTTTTTTTTCGTGGCAAAATCGTGGCTATATAGATGATTTTGCCACGATTTTGCCACGAAAAAAAGCCACGCCACATTTTTTCGTGGCTTAAACGTGGCTATAGCAATTTTCTCTACTAGTGTCCTCCACATGGACTCGTCTCTTCTCACACTTTCTCTCTGCATATTCCACCCAGGTGCAGGCATCAGCCAAGTTCCTACGAATGATCTTTGACGATGCCTCCGATTCCTCAGGCTCCTGATTAATTCATTCGCCCTCTAACGCTCCCTCGCTAAATCCTGCTCCAAAGATTTCAACATGGATTGAGGCTAAGAAACCCTATTCTGATTCCGAGAACTCTATTTTTCTTGAATAAAGACGTTAGTGGCAAGATACAAAAGGCAATAATCAAAAGATGAAGTCTTGAACCAATTCAACTATGAAATATAACGAAAAAGAAAACCTGCATGAGATCACAATAGATGTCCCGAGGAGAACGTGCTAATTCTTGATTATTTCCGACAGATCGTAGGATAACAACTTGTCCCTAAGTGAATCCCTTTCCGATGATTCATCTACCAGTTCGACCCTTTATCTTTTGGAGGTTGGAGTTAAGAGGATATCGGTTCTTCTTACAATATTGAAGCTCGAAACCCTTGGGGCAGCAGCGTTAGGAGGGGCAAGGACCTCGACTAACTCAGGGGACGAAGAGCCCTTTGAGGAATATGCTTTGTCCACAAGTACCATCAAAAATAATCGTTAAGGCCAAAGGTATCATGAATCGTACATTCTACGCTAACAGAATAGTTCGCCAAGAAGGAGGACTTACCGAAACGTTCAAGTCGACGGTAGTGTAAGCAGATGACAGTTGTGAAAGAGACGTGATGTGACAAATCGGCGAAAGAAAAAATTATGACTTTTCACTTTTCCGCCTATTAAACCATATCGCGAGAGGGCCTGAATCATGAGGGCCCAAATATCACCGTAAAATCTAGGCCTGAAAGTCCATCTCTAGATGTAGCCCAATAGCGCTGGCGGAATACACAAAGGATGAAGCCATATCAACAAAAGACAATGATGCTGACAACAACCATGTCTTTAGCTAAAGCCATTCAGCCTATGGGGCAAATCCTGCATTAAGGCTAAGTCTGAAATATCCTAAGAAAGAATCTACTCTTCAAATTCTACACGTAGAAAATGAAGAGTGCAGGGCAACTATTGGGGGTAATTTTATAACCTTACAGCCTACCCTTAGCTTGATCAAGGGCACATAAATAACCTTCTTAATAGGACGTGTAAACCAAGGCCTTAGCCAAGGTCACATAGCTAAACCATGGCAACTAGCCATGGCTAAACGAATATTCCCCTTTCATGATTTAAATCTTAAAGATAAAGACTATTGCCTTATCGAATAATGGAAATACTACTTTTGTTAAGATAGAATAAAAACTAGAAGTTATCTATAAAATAATATGGAAATACTCTGATTCGACTATTATAAATACAAATAGAAGAGCCATAATTCGAGATATACAAACTTTTTCTTAGTGTTTGGGGTTTTTTTTTGGTGATTCTTTGATGAAGAACAACAAGAACAAAAATATCAAAGGATTTGGAGGATTAGCCAAAGAGAAGAGTAAAGTGATTCTTTATTGATCGTTTGTAAAGGAATCAATTACAATATGTGTGTTTTTTTCAAAGGTCTCGGATCCCTGAACTAGGGTTTTCCATTTGTATTTATAGTATTCGAATAATAGTATTTCCAAAATTTTTTACCGATAACTTCTATATTCGATTCTATCTATACAATAAGAAATGTTTCCCTGAATTCATTAAGGTATTTGTTCTTATCTCGTAAGATTTAAATCGACTAAGGGGCATATCCGCCTTACCTCGGCTATGACCTCGGCTTGGTGGTGTGTCCTTAGCTATGACCATGGGTTTACACATTCAACTAGGGAGTTTGTTTCTATCTATTTGGTCTAGTTATGTTTGTTTCTATCTCTTTAGTCTAGTTATGGCCACGCGCTAGGGAAATAATATTACTTCGACCAGGTGCCCCCCACTCTTCATTTTCTACATGTGGAATTTGAAGAGTAGATCCTTTCTTAAGATATTTCGGTTAACACCTTAGTTGAGGACGTACTTTGTAAAAAATGAAAAATAAAAGCGTAGCTTCAGCCATGGCTCTTGTTGGTGTTGCCAGTTCTCGCTACTATGCCTTCATCCTTCGTGAGTCTCATTAACGCTAGTAGGCCGCATCTTTTAGATGAAATCTTGGGCTTGAACTTCATGGCGTGATTTGGGCTTCTTTTTTCTTCTGCCCATTACCAATAAGGTTAAATAGGCGGGAAATCGAAGAGTCTTGGTCATTTCCACATTTCGCATGTCTTCTCATAGTTAGATTAGGGTCTACTCTCAAGAAACCACTGCATTCTTTGCTTTTTAAATTAAGCCTTTGGCACGTTTCTGGTAGATCTGCTTTCTTTAATCCTTAGTAGTTATTGCGTTGATGCGTTGGCAGTAGGTCTTCGATTTTGACTTGGGGATTCACCGTTGATGGTCTTTTCTGAGGAAGGTTCTAACCATTTCTCTTCTGATATGCAGATCTCTAATGGTTCTCGTTGTTCGTGTCTCCACCTCTTCAACTTCTTGTACTAAGGTAACATTTTCATGATCGTTGAGTGAATCATCGCGCTTGGGACATCTAATCTTTAGACGAAATCAGAGAGATTTCTAGAGTATGACTTTAGCGTCCCAACATTTGTATTTGTGGACATGCGCCTTGACTGTCTTTCCTTCTAGCTTGCAGGTCCGAGATGAAATCACCAGAGGATTGGCTTCAAAATCGCTTATGAGTCCTTTGCACTTCTCCAAAATGTAGGGTCACTTTGGGCTTCTCTTCGACATATAAGGGTAGAGATCTCGCCAGGATAAGGAATCGACACCATCTTCTAGAACTAGCCTTTTCATGCTGCTTCAAAGCAAGTCTGAAGGTGCACAATGCTTAAGACGACGGGGCGACATTCTCTGAGATCTACAATCAAGATAGGCAAGGACGATGGGCCACTTCCTGGGTTACTGCCAAGGCTATCCAAATGGAATTCTACCTTAGTGATCTCCTCCTGTCGTACCAGACACCCTTGGTGTTTGTTTCGACTTCGATAGCGCCAAGGCTATCCACAACGAGGATTAACAGAGTGAAGATGGCTCTTCAAATTCAAGATAAGCCGCATCATCACTAAAAATCATTGTTTGAATACGGAGGAACCTTTCGTAAGGACGCCAGGCCATATTGGGCCATTCGTGGCTACAACAGCCACAATGGACGGGCTTGGGTCCCCTTAGACTCTATGGGGTCTATCACCACCTAGGCAATATAAGGATTCAAGTCTTCTCCAGGTTGTGGGTGAGTCTTCATTAGGTGCTTCTTCCTCATCTTCGGCCATGGTGTGTATAATCTGGTTTGATCATATCTCTAGTGAGGATACTTGATTTAACACATGGGGTGGATCTGACTTTTGTGGATAGACACTCTGGGTCAAAAGAGAAGAGACGTCCTTAGTTTCAGCAGAAGTCCTCTAGGGCATTGCATAGCTTCTCGGCTTAGCACACTCGTTTGAGATGTATTGATGAAATCCAATGTTGTATTTTTCATTCTTTTGAGAAAGTGCATTGTAGTATTAGCGTGTCATCGTTCCTTTGTAAGAACTTTTCTGATGATGTAATAAAGTCCACAGGCTCCTCTGCCTTTTATTTATTCTTTAAACTTTTTGCTATGGCCTCCTATCGCATCAGACTTGGCCTTTACCTCTCTTGTCCATCCCTTATCTTGGTCTTGGCCTTGGGTGATGGGAATCTGAACTAACTTCCGAGGTAGCCATCGCCTTCGAATGCGGGATATAAGCACTTTATTAATTGACCTTTCCTATTTGTTTAAGGGATCCTATCAACACCTTATTGTGAGGATATGATTCCAATCAATGGAGGCCATGGCGAACCTCATTAATTCTTCGAGCGGCAATAGCTCTGATACTTCTGATTGCTTTTCATTGAGGGTCCATGGAAGTCAACAATTGTTTTCTTGACTTATATGTGTTGGTTTTGACCAGTACCTTATTTTGCCTCGCGCGAGTTCCTTCGTGGGTGCTGAACTTCTCATGGGCCTTCATGTCGTCAAGCTCGTCCCTAGGTTGTTAGACCTTGAAACTTTTTGTGTCTTCGAGACCCAAAATTTTAATCTTGATAGGCACTTGGGGCTCTTATTCCATTTTTTGTTTGGCTTCTTCTTGTTGCTTTCACTCCTTTGACCTCTTAGCGTTCGATCGTCTACATGGTCTATTATTCTGGTGGAAATACTCTATCGAGGAGACGTCGGATCAATATTGAGGTCTTTGTGAACCGCAGCAGCTGCCTTTGTAATAGATAGGTTTGCATTGAATTGTCTCCAAACTTCTTTTTGAAGATGCAGAACATGGACTTCGAGTCTAGTTTTTAGAGGTCCGATCTTGTCGGGCCCATGGCGGATCTTAGCTCCTGGTGTTCTTTTATGAGTTCCAGGCTTTCTTACTCTTTGGGCGTGAGATTCATATTTCTAGGGCTTGTGGCCTTAGCTTTCTCTTTGGAAGGTTGAAGCACTCTTAGATGTTGGCTCTGGACGTGCTTCTGGGGCCCACATATCCATAGCTTTGGTAGACCCAAGATCTTTCGTCATTTGATTTACAAACCGTCAAATTTGGTATCTAAGCATGGAGCATATTGCCCCTAGAGAACCAGGGGTTCGTGGTTCTCATAACCAAGTTTGATTGTGGGGCATATAGCCCTATCGAACCATGGGTTCATATCTTATAGACTATGGAACTCTAGTACTGTGAGACAAGGTCTTGCCAATCTTACACTTTATGAGTCGCGAATTCATAAGCACTTAATTGTCAAACCTCAAGCTCGATTTGATCATGTTTTATTACATAGATCATTTGGACCATTAGTCCGTAGGCATAAAGTCTTAGTGGGCACAAGGCCTTAGTGGGCATAAAGCCTTGGTGGGCACAAGGTCTTGGTGGGCACAAGGCTTTAATGGGCACAAGGACTGAGTGGGCATAGGGCCTTAGTAGGCACAAGGCCTGAGTAGGCATAAAGCCTTAGTGGACACAAGGCCTGAGTGGGCACAAGACCTGAGTGGGCACAAGACCTTAGTGGCATAAGGCCTTAGTGGCACAAAGTCTGAGTGGGCATAAAGCCTTGGTGAGTTACGTGAACTCGGTGGGCAGTAGGGCTCTGGGCACACCGCCTATTTAGACATTTAATCCCTAGGGACATAGCCTTTTTGACACTTTGTGTCTGAGTTTTTGCTATCTTTATTATGACCGATCGTTTTTAAGTTTTTCTATGAGCCGTTTACTAGGATGGGCGGGGGTGCACATGTTCCATTAGTTTTACTAACTCATAGTTTTGATGCATTGCATCTACCTCCATTAGGAGCGCGTCCGCATTTTGCCATGGCGTTTTGACCATGGCTTTTCGGAGCTTGTCCACATTAGATGGACCATTGTTAGGAGCTAGTCTGCATTTTATGGATTTTTGCCATGTTTAGGAACTTGTCCGCATTGCATGGACCATGGTTAGGAGCTTATCCGCATTGCATGGGCCATGGTTAGGATCTTGTCTGCATTACATAGACCATGGTTAGGAGCTTGTCCGCCTTGGCGGGTCTAGGGTCGTACCCTATTTCCCCCAAAAAGTAAGCCGCAAGCATCATTGATGCTTGCGGCTCTCTCTGTTTAGATTGCCTGATTATCCTTGGTTATTACTAACCTAGGTTTTCGTGGTCAACCCAATCCACATCATTTAGTCTTAGTCTAGTTATTCTCAGAGGCGTTTATTTTATATCGGCTTTTGTTTAAAAAGAATTTCATAGGTAATAAATCACTCTTTTACTGAAAATCAGTTTTTATTCTAGACTTGCCTTGCATCATGGACGGTAAAATATGGAAAAACCAAAATCTTGAATAAAACCAAAATCCCCCTAGCAAGGGCCCCACAGTTTTTTGGGCGCCATTGTCTAGGGTTTGTTTACCTCGATCCAGGCCTGACCCTATAAGATGGCCTGCCTAAAGCAAAAAAATGTTTAAAAAGAAGCACATATGGGATTCGAAGCCAGGTTATTGGAGGACAAAGAGACAATGAAACCGCTAGACTACAAGCCGACTGTTGTCTAAGTGTGATGCCCCTTATTTATATATGAAATTTTACGCCTAAAGCTGTTGATTTGACCGCTTTAGGTCAGGCCAAGCACTACCTCGATCGTTCCTCGTGCTTTCGCTAGGCTCGTCTATTTCCTGTGGCCTTGCCCTCTGACTGGTATGCGGCATTGTGCTTTGAGGGCAGCTTTGTTTGTGAAATTTCTCCGCAGAGGTTTCCACGGTTGCAGCCATTGAGCGGGGCTTTGGAGTGATGGCTTTTAGAGTCGTATGGTAGCATGAGCGAGCCCATTCCTGATCTCCTCTAATTTCTCTAATTCTCCAAGGCGTTGGGAACTTCCAGGATTGGTGTAGTATGGATGGAACAACCTTCATATCATGTATCCAAGGCCTCCCCATTATTGCGTTGTACGCCGAAGGGCAATCTATAATAAGGAACTTGGTCCTTTGGTTGATACAACCGGCATAGACTAGTAGATTTATCTCTCTGAAGGTTTGCTTCACTTCACCACTAAATCCGATTAGTCCTCTTCGTATAGTCCCAAGCCTTCGAAGGTGTTGTTGAAGATTATATTAGTTGAGCTGCCATTTTCAATGAGATAACGCCTCATAAGGCAGTTCGTAACTTTTAATGATATCACCAGGGCATTATGGTACGGAGTTATCACTTCTTTTTCGGCGTCGTTGGCGAAGATTATTATGCCGTCATTGCTATCTTTATCAACTACCATGGCATTCATTCGATGGTGGGTCTTGGCAGCGCGAATGCTTCTCTTGGTAGCAGAGATTGTCACTCCGTTTACTTCAGGCCCTCCGATGATGAAGTTGATGACATGATCTTGCCTTAGCGAATAAGGCCTTGGTCCCATGGGATGTTATTCTTGGTATGTTCGTGAATGAGCGCTTTTGCTTTGTCTGAGAGAAACTCTCGTAGGTATCCCTTCCTGAGCAACTCATTCACTTTGAACCTTAGATGGAAGCAATCCTTCGTTTAGTGACCATGTCGCTATGAAAATCGCACCATTTGGATGTGTCTCTTTTATGTTGAGGGACCCGCATTTTCACTGGCGACTTGACTTTTCTAGACAAGTATACCAACTGGGTCACTATTTCAGCTGGGGATATCATAATGCTGGACATGTCAGGTCTGGTCATGGCCACATACTTCTCGTGCTCTGCTTCCACCAAGGGCTTCAGACATCCTTTGGAGCCACCTTTCGTGGAGTTTTCAGGGCCGGTTTAGGTATATCTTCCCTGGTGGTCCTTGAGTGACCATGCGCCTTGGGATTATTTTTGTGCGCCTTTTGGGCATGATAGGCTGGGTCTTCCTCCCATTTAATTTGGACCCAAACTTTGGAGAATACTTCCTCCATTGTGTAGCAAGGATATTTGGAAAGGTCCATGTATAGGGCACCGTCGACCAGCAGTCCTTGTCTGAAGGTTGAGATGGTCATGGAGGTGGTGCAGTTAGGATCCGACACTTTCTCTCTGTTGAATCGGTGGAGGTACTCTTTCAGGCTATCGTCTGGGCATTTCTTGATTTGATAAAGATCGTCAAAGGTGCGTCTTAGAATTCGGTTGCTAGCAAACTGCTCAACGAAACGATCCGTTAGTGTAGTGAAGGAGTCAATGGAGTCGTTGGCCAGGGTGGAGTACCACAACAGTGTTGGGCCTGTGAGGGTTGCTTCAAATCCTTTTCACATGTAGACTTCCCAGTGCTCATAGCTTATAGAGTGCTGAGCATGCGTTAGCGATACTATGAGATGTGTGTATTTGTATTAGCGGTCCCATCGTATAGTGTCATGAACGGCCATGCGAACCTCTTAGGGACTTCGCTAAGGGTGATAGCATCAACAAATTTTGTATCCGCGTAGGAGTTGGGAGCGCTCTTGATAAGTGGTGGAGCTACTCCCGGTAGACGCTTCATCATACTCTCCATGGCTTCTAGCCTTTCCACATGGATGGCTTCTAAACTAGGGGTCTTGTTAGCGTTTTCCTCTTGGTATCTGCTAGGGCCGTTATGATGGTAAGAGCCAGGGGTTCGGGTTAGCCCTGAGTTTAAATTGTTGTTCGCATATATGATACTTGATTTTATCGGATAAAATAGACGGCCTATAATGGAATAG
Organism: Anastatica hierochuntica; assembly: GCA_900406275.1. NCBI lineage: Eukaryota > Viridiplantae > Streptophyta > Magnoliopsida > Brassicales > Brassicaceae > Anastatica > Anastatica hierochuntica. The sequence goes on from OVAN01013278.1 coordinate 9,849, forward strand.
TATAACTATTTGAACTAGTGTTGCATCTTTGAATGAATTTCTAGTGATTTTCGACTATTTACCAAATATATATCCACTAGATGGCTCTCTGCGCAATGTACGGATAAATTACCATCAAAATATTAATAATTTATTAGATTTTATATAATTAATGATTATGACTAATGATTATGACTTTAGCAAAATTTATTAACATGTTTTCTTGATATATATCATTATTCTCTATAGTTTTCATTGTAGAAATTTATTGATGTTAAAATATAAGATTCATTATAAAATGTATTTTAAACTTGAAATGTTTTCTAAAATATAAGGAAAAATTTGTAACCTTCAAACTAAATATTTTTATAATATAATTTAATACAAAAATATCTTTATAGATATCATTTAAATATAATTTGAAAAAATTGAAATTATATATATGACCTAAATATACATCAAATAGAAATAATATTTTATAAAAAAAACCATGTCACAATTTTTTAGATAAAAAGTTATTATAATCATTGCATGAACCAACTAAATCCTCAATCAATGTATAGAAATAGTATGCATGCATCTTATGCGGCTTACGAAAAATTACAAGTTATACCGTAAGAATTATTCGTATTTTCAATAGCATTGTTTTTGTTATTTCGTCTATGATTAGAAAATTCAATGACAAGATCTCTAACTTTGTATAAAGAGTTTCTCTGTCTCATTCCTTACGAAGGCAATGCCTTATATACAAATACATTAGACCTAGCTACTTCTACATAATTACATACTAATCCCCAATTAACTAACTTATTAGATAAGTAACATATATTTACATAAGTAGCTCAAACACCTCTCAATACCCTTCTCAAGTTGGAGTATGGAGGTTACAAATACTCAACTTGTCGATAAAATGAACTCGGTTCCGTTATCGCTTCGTATCTTTTTAACCTTTTGTTCAAATTGTCTCTCGACGAGAGCAATGAAGTTTCGGAGTGAGACGGTAGTCTCGGTTTTGTTTGGCATGAGGTAAATCCATAATGCTCACGTAAAGTCATCAACAATCGTAAGAAAATAACGTGAGCCACAAGTTGATGTAGTCCGATACGGACTCCATAAGTCACAATGCACCAATTCAAAAACCTTCGTTTTTTTAATGATACTAATGGGAAATGAATCTCTTAATTGTTTTGCATGTATACAAACATCGCAAGACTTAGAATCAAAACCATAACTAGAACTAGAAATCGGTAAGTGCATCATCTCCATCGCTTTTGAGGATGCGCGACCAAGGCGGCGATGCCAAACATCACTAGCAAGCTTGTCCGTGCTCTGCATTACCGCCACAGCCGCCACTCCTCGAAAGAAAAAGAGCCCATTGACTTGTTCACCCGCTCCAATCAGGGTCTGCGTAATGTGGTCCTGCATCACACAAAGTCGGTCATACATTTGAACAATACATTGACTGTCTCGAGCCACTTGAGATATAGATATAAGATGGCAATCTAAACCCTCAACGTAGAACACATCAAGTAGCCGTAAAGAAACTCCTAAGCTAATTGTCCCTCGTTTATCCGCAACAGCAAAACGACCATCGAGAAGTTTAATACGCTTAGGAGTCATAGAACAAACATCCGAAAGATACGCTAATGTACCAGTCATGTGATTCGACGCACCGAAATCAATTATCCAAGATTCAACAAAGTACGTACCGGAAAGACGCTCATTACCCGTAGGAGCCCGTTCATTCAACATCGTAACCAACGTGTGCCATTGTTGATCACTCAAACCAGTAAAGCCATGTCTATATGCCTCTGTTAACGCAACATTCGCAGCAGCTACATTACCTGCGGCAACAACCTGATTTCCTCTGGCTTGATCGGAGCGACGAACAAAGGCCGGTGTAGTAACCGAAGGTCGATCAGCCGCAATTCCTCGTGAAGAGTCTTTTCTTTCAGCTTGGACACTATGGAAAGTAGGTCTTGGTCTCCCGCCCCACCACGTGGGATAACCAATTTTGCGAAAGCAGTTACTTGCGAGGTGTCCTTTCCTTCCACACAGACTACACACCGCCAACGGATCTCGTAACTCAGACTGTGACTTATACCGTGAAGGTAAGGAAGGAGATGGAGAAATTGGATTCACAGATTGAACTACGAAACTCACACCTTCACTTCTTTCTTCAATCATGCGACCTCCCGTCTTTGAGTCTTCATCTTGTATCACATAGTGATATGCTTCGTCTAAGGAGGGCAGAGGATCACGAGAAAAAAGAGAGGATTTTACTACGCCAAAAACAGATTCATCGAGCCCCATCAAAAACTTATGAAGCTTATCTTCTTCTCTCTCCTTTGCGACCTCTTCTGCCGTTCTAGCTTGCTGAAAATCAGCCATGGCAGTCCAAAGTTTAGTTAGCTTTCCATAGTAAGCTTCCACAGGTGACCCTCGTTGATGACAGTTTGCAAGCTCAGTCTTAAGCCTCTGCACACGTTGTCCATTCTTCACGGAAAAACGTTTCTGAATATGATCCCAGAGATCCATTGCAACCTCATGATGCGACAAGGAACTACTCAACTCCGACGATATGGTGAGCTTAATCCAAGACACCACCTCCGCATTGTTCGTCCACCAATCATCAAGATCACCCGATTCTTTGTCAGGTTTCGGTAAGCTCCCATCTGCGAAACCAAATTTCTTTTTTGCACGCAAAGCCAACCTCAGGTTTGAGGCCCACTCATCATAATTCGACCCCTTCAACGCTGGTTAAGAGATAACCGCACCAGGATTATCACCAGCAGAAAGATCGTATGGATCAATTCTGCTTCTAGTCGTTGTTTCAGATCGAGCCTTAGTCACAGAAGACTCGTCTTTCGTTGGAGTAGATTCATCTCCAGACATCTTAAAACAGAATTGGTATCACGACAAAAAGGAAACAGAAGTCGTGATACAGAAGGTCAAAGAAAGAGGAGAAAGAATTGAACTCAGAATATAGAAACACAGAATCGAACACAACCTAAGAAACTAGGTTATGCTCTGATACCATGACAAGATCTCTAACTTTGTATAAAGAGTTTATCTGTCTCATTCCTTACAAAGGCAATGCCTTATATACAAATATATTAGAGAGAGGGGGGAGAGAGAGGGG
>OVAN01013279.1:0-12969 GCA_900406275.1 Anastatica hierochuntica
ATTCCAAATGCGTTCTTTTAGTCCATTCAAGCTCCGTTCCTGTAAAAACATAAATGAACAACAAACCGCGCAAAAATGATCCGAATACATACTAAAAACCGTAATTCTCGTATGAAAACNAAACCGTAATTCTCGTATGAAAACGTATTAAAAACCGATAAAATACAAATAGATCAGCACACTGTTTAATTTGCCGACTGCAAGATGCTGCAATTCGGCCAAACTCATACATTATCTCCTTGCTCGACAATTGATCACGAAGAAGAACTACGTGATGTGGAATTTGTTGGGCTCTTACCCAATTCGCTTCTCTCTTGATGTGTTTCATCGCATCACATGCCTAAATTGTGGGGATTTCATATTTCTTCCATCAAGTTCAGAAAATTCCTCAAAATCTGATGAAGTTGTAGAGGAAGGGGGAAAATGAAAGATGTGGACTCAACTATTTGATGCAACTAAGTAAGAAACCATGCACTGATGTCTTGAAATGTTGAAGGATTCAAATCTGGATAAATCGAAAAGGCTACGATTGGTGCTTATTGCTTTGGTTGATTGCGTTCTCATATGCAGTAACAAACATTTGAAAATAACTCTGAAGTATGTTGAGATGTTAGAAGATGTAACTTTCTTTCTCGAGTACCCTTGGTCCAGGAAATTATTTCTAAAGGTAATCAACAGGTTTATTCCTGGCAATTCAAAAGATCAAATAAAGGAACTCATTTGCTATGGCTTTCCTCTAGCACTACAATTAGTTGCGCTGGAAGCCATTCCACTCTTGCTGAAGAGGATTCCATAACCTGAAAAATGAAGTACTTTTCTAGAGGTGCCCTCCCCATGCGATTCAACAATTACACTACTACACCTTCAAGATATATTTGAAATTGTAGCGGATCCAGAGGTTATTGTTTGGAAAAATGTATTTTTTATGATTTTCAGTAGTCGTACACTTGTATTCTTACATCGTACACCTTGTTTCTATTGGTCATGGAATTTGACGTTCGTACACCGGAGATTGATTGATATGACAAAGTTAAGGATGATGAGGTGTCCTATTTAGTTAACCTTATGAGAAATGGACAAAATTTTTAAAAAGAAGAGTTTGATAGGGGGTTATGAGTCAATTACACTGATACCGACAACCTCCAATGAAAAAGATGCTAATGTGTCGAAGAAACCGAAGAAAATGCCAACAAAAAGGCGTGTAAGAGAAGCTACTGTTGATGAGAAGGGGAAGATGTTGTTAGTCAAACTTCTAGAGGAATCAAGTTGCGGCCAAAGAAGGTGGCTAAATCTCACATTGATGCAGGTGTAAGTGATGCAGGTGTAAGTGATGCATGTGTACACCAAGGAGGTGGCACAACTAATAAGTTTGAAGAATTAAAGTTGTGGTTTAGTAGAGAATTGGCTAAATTTAAGAAGGAGATTATTAAGGAGTTTAAGTAGAAACTAGGACAAACTGATGGGGTACGAAAACGAAGTGTAAGAGTTCCTAGTTAGAGGAAACTTGGAAGAGGGGAAGCATCCACTCTTGGAAGAGGGGAAGCATCCACTCTTGGAAGAGGGGAAGCATCCACTTGAGGGAGTATTCATTCTTTGAAGAGGTGAAGCATCCACTTCCGAAAAAGGCATATCACCAAAGCTGCAGAAAAGCCCCAATATCTCTATAAATGAAGGTGAAGGAAAGAAGTATGACTTGAGGAGGTCAACATGGGTGGTAGCTACCAAGGGGAAGGGAAAAGTGATAGCAAAAGTTTGCAAGGCTTTTGTGGGTGGGTCTAGTGGATGGGTAACAAAAAACAAACGATCAAAGATGATGATGTTGAAGAGGCAGAGCAATTGGAAAAGATTGACATTCAAAAAGATGAGGAGGTAAATTATTTTGGTTAATATATATCACTATATACAATCTTGTGTTGTCTAATATATATGTTATATAAACTAATATACAACAAAAATGGTATATTATGTAGGGCAATATACTATGTAACAATGGAAGAGGAAATATTAAATTTAATTGTATTAAATTGCAGGTCGATGGTGAAGAGAGTGACAATTTAGAAGAGGTAATTGAATTTAAGGAACTAATAGGAGCAGATATCCATGAAGGTGTACACATGTTCAAGTTTTGTTTAATTATGAATGTTATATCTTGTTTTGAGATGCTTATGTAATTTAGATAGCTCAGGCTGGAGTGGGTTCAACCTTGTATGGCATCAAGTCTACAAATAAAAAAATTGGAGTGTAGGAGTGTACATGCTGAAGGATGAGGAGGCTTCCAAGTTGGATGAGGAGCCTACTAAGGTCGATGAGGAGGATGCTAAGGTGGGTGAGGAAGTTCTTCCAAAGGAGGTTGAGGAGGCTTCTAAGGTGGTAGGAGAGGAGGATACGAAGGTGGATGATATGAAAGTGGACAAGAAAGCCTATAAGGCGAATGAGGAAAATGTATCTAAGCATGATGAGAAGACTGATAAGGTAGAGGAGAAAAAATCTATTAATGACGATGAAGAGGATGATAAGGTTGAGGAAACTGTTCATAAGGTTGATGTGGTTGGGCAAGTTGATGTTAAGGTCGAAGAGGAGGCTGATTCGAATGCAGATTCTAGAGATAATTACTAGACTCCACCAGAGCATGGTTCTTCTGAAGAAGAAAATTCTACAAAAGGCAAAGGAGTTGCAGAGAGGATCCCGAAGAGATCTACAAAATATGTAGGATATACACTCCATATGCAAAGGTAAAGACTCTCTTCAAAAACAGTGAAACATCCGTGTACGATCCGCTTGTAATAATGGATAAAGGTCAATACAAAATATTTCAGAAGGGGCTTTGCGGTGCAAAAAATGTAAGTTTGCACAAAAATAAGAGTTGATACAAAATGTCTCATTACTCAGGTACTAATTAATTTATAATTTTTATTCAACATGTCATTCACTATTGTAACATGACACCAAGTGACAAACGAGTTTTTCCTAGCCACTAAAAAGAAAAAAAGAATAGGTTTCAACAGAGGTAAAAAACATTATATAAAAATGTCTCTTTGTACTAAAAATGATTTTTTCAGTTTTTTTTCCAATTGGTATTGTTGTTGATGCTCTGTTGCATTGAATCTAGCATATGCAAGTAATTATGTCAATGATTTGGAGGCGAAGAAGCCCAAGTTTAATAAAAGACATGTCAGCTAGGTGGATGGGATGTTTATCCAGCTACTTATAACGTTGCACCAAGTTTTCATGGAATCCGCTGAGAAGGTGAATTTTCAATGATGTTCAAATGTGAAAAGCTTTGTTTTTGGGAAAAGCAAAGGAAGAGCTTTGAAGACAAAGTTTCTCAGAGATGTTGACTTGGTGTACGTCCCAATGAACTGGACAGAGACCATTGGGTTTGACTAGTGATAAACCTTAGGTTAAGTGATGTTGAGATATATGATGCATACATCGTCCACAATGAAAACCCTGCGGATGTTGATGCATACATGGCCCCAAATTTACAGTCATTGTCGTGGGTATTAAAGCGGTACTTGGCAGCGGATGTTGCCGATACCATTCCAACAACCCCGTACACATGGACCATAATAAAAGGTGTTTCTCAAAATATTAGAGGAGGGGATTGTGGACCATGTGCCGCGAAGTTCCATGAGATGCATGGAACTGGTCCAAGACCCGAGGAAATGGGAGCTATTGAGGACAATATGGTGGACAATTTTAGAATGAAGTACGCGATGGATTGCTATGACGAATTTGTTGGAGATGCCACAATTGCTTGGCTTAACATTTGAAGTGATGTTTTCATTTGCGCGATTTCAAAATCTAAAATTGTTTCAAACTTTCATATGTTTACTAATCTACTTACTATGGTGTACGAGAAGATTTACAAACGTAGCTGTATACCTTGATGTTAGGACTCTAATGCAATCGTTGGTGACCATTATAACTGTTTTTTTTTCTTATTAGGACTTTTTACTTCAGCATAGTAAGTGTTCATTTTTTTTTATAAATTTTGGGAAAAACTGCTTGAAACTTATCACATGTTTAGTACCCAATATGCCTACTATGGTGTACAAGAAGGCGTTCCCATAATGCAACCGTTGGTGAGCTTTCATTTTACTGTTGCAACTCTTTATATCTGCGTAGCAGTGTTCATTTTTCTATAAATTTTGGGAAAAACTACTTGAAACTTATCACATGTTTAGTACTCAATATGCCTACTGTGGTGTACAAGATGGCATGCCCTATACGTAATGGTGTACGATAGTACCTATACACTTTTTAGGTACTACTCTAATGAAACCGTTGATGAGTTTTCATTTTCCTGTTGCGACTCTTCATTTATGCGTAGTAAGTGTTCATGGAGCAGGAAACACATCATCAATAATTCAATGTAATTGATGCGTATATATTTTCATGCATCTTTAGGATCATTTTAGTCATGATTTTGCTACATTTAGGTTGTAAATAATGCATTTAATCTCTAGAATTCATATAGTTTAGGAATTGAGCCTAGGTTTAGGATTTTGTTGCATTTGTATACATCTTTCTAATTTGTAGGTACATCATTAGAGAGGCTCAATGGGAGGCTAAATGGATAAATTCTAGATGGAATTAAGGTCAAGAATCAAGAAATAAAAGGAGCTAAATGCATTCTAGATGGAATTAAGGTCAAGAATCAAGAAATAAAAGGAGCTAAATGCAAGTTGAGAAGGTAGAAGCAAAGGAGCTAGCAAAGGAGCAAAGAGGAAGCAAAAGACAGCTCATGCTTTCTGCTATCGACCAACCATGTCGATAATGGTTACCATGAGGTCGATAACAACAAGTATGACTAGAGTGGCTGAAAAATGCTAGCCACTATCAAGCTGTCTTCTTATGTTCAAAGACCCAAACTTTGTCTTTGGATTTCCATTGGTCTTAGTGAGTAGATTTAGGATCTTGAGATGTAGTAGGCTAGGGTTAGATCTAGGGTTGTAATGGATAATAGGCTAGATTTTGGGGATAGATTCCTACTAGGTTTTGTTTAGTTCTTTAAATGAATCATGCTTCCTCATTGACGCCTAGAAAGTGTTCGATGAAATGCTTGTGAGAACAAAATCTATGTTTTTTTTTACTTGGCTCACGAGAGTAAAGTACTATGGATGTTAGATGGCTAGAAATGCTTGGAGATTACTATCACGTACAAGCTTAGATAGACAAAAAGCGAGACTTGAGTCTTATAATGTGCATGGGTAAATAAATATTCGCCATGAGAGTGGATAATTCGATAATGAAGGCATCCTTGGCATGGAAAACTTTAATTTTCTAATAAATTTTAAATTAGATCCATTATGATTTTAGATTGAGCCTGAACCGATTGCTATAATCTCAAGATTCGATCTTTATTAGTATTAAGAGCTAAGATTTGCAATTTTCTTGTGTTTTACTTATTGCTTGCTTTAATTAAGTCTTTTGTTATGCAATTTGATCATGTTTACTTTTGTTCATGCTACTTTGATTTGAGATTAGTGACACCCTAACTTAATTCGATTCTCCTAGTGTGTATGTTAAACCCCTTTAATTCCTTGGACAATAACCTTAAATATTACAACCTAGCAACCGTTCTCTTGTGGTTTAGCGAGGTTTTAGCTTCTAGGTTTATAAATTTAAACTCGTTCTAGAATTCCAAAGAAACCCCTTAGCAAGTTTTGGTGTCGTTGCCCAAGAAATTAGGATATTATCTAGAAACTTCAAAGAGATTTATAAGAATCAAACGAGTAGGTTTTACTTTGTATTTATTTTATCCACGATCTAAATTTCTTTTATTGAATTTCTTTGGTTTGTGTAGGTACATGATCACAAGATATAGGAGTGACCAAATATAAGACTTCTTGATATTGATCCTACTCACATCGAAAGGAAGAATTCAAGGCATATAAAAGCTAGAGAAAGACAAGCCCATCTACATAGTTTAGAAATGAATCAAGGCATGGAAGAAGGTAATCCTCAAGAGAAATTCGGGAACAAATAAGAAGAACAACCACAACCTCCACCTCAAGGAGTGGTTGGTGGTAGTGGAAAGCACGCTAATCCTCAAATCCATCAACCTTAGAGGAGATGCAAGAATTGGAGAATGTGATGAGTCATTTACTAATGATGAAAGATTTGGGACAAGCCCACTACCAATCCGCAACAACAGCTCCGAAATCAAGTCTATTTTGATTAATATGGTGCAAAATGCTCATTTCTTTGGAATACCACTAGAGAATCATCTTGAGAATTTAGATAATTTTGAGAGGTTCTGTGGAACGGTGAAGGTTAATGGTGTATCGGAGGATGTGATAAAGTTGATTTTATTTCCATTTTCTTTGGGTGACAAGGCCTCACAATGGGAGAAGAGTGTTGTGACATCTTTGGTCACAACTTGGGATGAATGCAAAAAGAGGTTCTTGGCTATTTTCTTCTCGCCACAAAGGACAACAAAGGTAAGAAATAAGATTTCTACTTTCAAACATGGAGGAGTAGATTCAATACATGAAGCTTGAGAACATTTTAATGATTACATTAGAAGTTGCCCTCATCATGGTATCACAAAAGACAACTTGCCTCAAATCTTCGTAAGAGGTGTCCATGAGAATTTTCGTTTAGCTTTGAACACCACCTCAATGGGGAGTTTTGCTAGTCTTTCCACCGATCAAGGAGAGAAATTCTTTGATAATTCAACACAAGCGACAATTGTGATCGAGAATATTATGATAAAACGGTGAAAAACACGATCTATAATGATGATAAGATGAGAGAGCTCAATGAGAAGATGGAAAAAATATTGCTCCACACAAGGAGAGAAGTTCACTTTGTTGAAACTGAATGCGAAGCATGACAAAGTGGTGAAATACCAGAAGAAGTGAGATATATCGAAGGAGGGTACTATCAAAAGCCTTTCAACCAAGGATACAAGCCTTACAACAACAACTTGTCCTATAAAGCACCAATGTGGAAAACTCACAAGACCAAGTCCAATCCCCAAAGACTAACCGACAAGGGTTTAAATCAAGGCAAAGCTACTACCAAAAGCCTGAACAACAAGTTGGTTCTTCCAAAGAAGAAGAGAATCACACCATTCTCAAGAAGTTACTTGAAGGTCAAAGTGAGACTAAAGGAGATCTCAACAAGATATTCAGAGAAATGAATTTGAAGATGGAGTCTATGTACCGAGACATGAACATCAAGCATGATGCTCCAGCTTCTCATGTTAAGTTCATAGATTCACAACTGCAACAAGTAATTACCGACCAAAATGGTAAGGCCGTAGTCAAGGAGAAAGAAGGATCACGCAAGAACTATTGCAATGTCCTCTTAGAAGAAATCAACAATGATTACAAACCATGGGGAGGTATTATCTTTACTCTTGAAGAAGAGGAAATCATTAATAATTTTGAAAATCTCTTTTTGAATCATATTGGTGAAGAATTTGTTTATTTTAGAGTCGAATTGCTTGGAAAATTTCTTGAGAACAAAGACCATGCCCAATCTCATTAATATTTCGATGGACCTAGTGCTCCCAATGGAAAGGAGCTTCAGAAGAAAGACACTCCACCTCATAAAGGAGTTGTCGATTTGGATAAGAAGGAGAAGGACCCTCTATTTGAAAAGAAGGCTAGAAATGATAGTGCTACGGAAGCTACAAAGGAAGAAAGCTTCAAGAAGGTTAAAGAACCAAAAATTCCTAGGTATATGCCTAGTGAGATGGATATGAGTTAAGAAGAGGTTTATGTCTTGAGTTTATCGGCTCTTAAGACCAAGCTATAATATCCTCAATACTTCAAGAAGCAAATCTTAGGATTACAAAATAAAAAATGAAACGGGATGGCGAATTAGAAATATCACAAGATTGGTATGAGGAAGCTAAGACCGATGAGACAATAGGTGAAGCTTGAGAAGAAGTTGGCTAAGATAAACAAGGTAGAGAAGGTATTGCAAACTAATGATAGTCCAACAACTAGAAACATTGAGAAGGTCTTAGATAAGATAAATGATGAAGGAAGATTTGTTCTACCGTGTGCTCTCAAGGACTATCAATTTGAAGATGCTTTAGCGGATACCAGTGCTAACTTGAATGTGATCTCTCTGACTGTGTGAAGGAACTTGGTTTAAAATATGAAATCAAGAAATGAGCTAACCCCATACTCTTAGGAGATGCTACGAAAAAAGTTCCAATGGAGCTTGGAGAACATGGAGCTAAGAGTGGGGAACACCTTTATTAAGAGTGATTTTTTTTCTGTGTTGGACATTAAGTCCAATCCAACTAAATTCCCAATCATCCTTGGAACACCTATCTTTCTTACCGCCGATGCTATAATCGATTTTGAAGCTAATGAATTGATTTTGAAGAAAGTTGACAAGAGAGTATCCTATCCTATGCTCGATGTTGATAAGGATATTGGGTATTGTGGTACGATGTACCAAAAAGAAACTAGGCCAAAGGGTAAATCCCAAGAGAAAAAGCCCTATGAGAATTTTGGGAAAGATGAAGCTTGGAATTGGTTATATGGGAAAGAAGAAGCCAAGGTTGCTTCAATTGAGGAGGACTTGGTTATTGAGAAGGAAACTCAAAAAATTCCACCTTACAACTACAAGGCTAGCTACAACCCCAACCTCTACAAAGGAAAAGGAGTCAAGAACTTTCTCAAGATCAAGGAGGGGGCCATAAAGAAGACGGTGAAAGGACATGCTATGAGGAGGTGGTCCGTGATTACAACTTTTAAAAACGAATAAGAAAGGTAAAGCTAAAGACCTTAAACAAGCACACATGAGAGACAATCTCAAAAATATCCTTTTGTAAATATTCTCTTATAAATTTTCAATGCTTTAAGTTTAAGATTTTCAATCAAAGATGAATAATGGGTATGTCTTGAGATAATCTTGTTTCAAAGTCATTCTTTTGCTCAAAGATTAGGTACCAAAGGAGAACCATTCAAATCAAGAATCAAGGATAAAGTATGTTCCCTAAAGTCAAGTGACTACATTTGCATTTCACCATTTTAAAATATCTTTGAGAGTGATTTTGCAAATTTTTTTTTAAGAAACCGTTATGCCTTTAATTCAATTAAAAACCTTTGTTCCTAATCTTTCAAAAAAAGTTTCTCTCTGATGTGGGGTCAAGTTTTACCACAATTAAAACCTAGCTGCAAATGTACAACATCCGTAGTAACACTTAGGGATCGAATCAACAGAGACTAGAGTTTCACACTTAGGACCCATTGATTTTGGATTAAGCTAAGAATGAAATATGCAGGGGTTTTAGGATTTNGGGGGGGGTTTGTTTGGTGTTTATTTGGTTTTTATTATGATTTAATTGTGCAAAACGAAATCCTACTCTACATGCCAATTTACAAGGGATAGATCAATGAAAAGATATGCATCAAACAACAGAAAGTTAAAGTAAACAAGCAGGAGTTAAAAACGAATAGGGGCATAATAATTTGGTCTACAACACAGCCAGTAAGGTATATCCTCTCAACTTTCGAGGTTCGAGATTCTATGCTTATTATCTAAGGACCTAGACTTTTGTATGACCTTATAATAATAAACATGCGTTAAAACGATCAAGAGTGATTGTTCACGATTCTAAGTCGATCCACTTTTGTTGCCTACATAGAAAGGCTCACCAAATACTAGTTCCAGAGGTAAGTCAAGCTTTTTATATGTACCACTATAGATCTATTCACGTACCAGTTTTTGTAGGAGAATAACAGTAATGAATGAGCAAAGGTGATAACATTATTGATAAAACCTAATAGACTAGTAATCCTATTCAAGTAAACTCATTGACTCCTTGTAATCTACTGTCTAACATGCAAACTAATAGATTAAAAACATGTAAAAACGAAATCAGTCATGGCAGCAAGCATTCATATCAAATCAAAGGAGAGACGAGAAGATAAAACCAAGTTTATGGAAGAATGGATGTTGTATTGAAGATGAAGATGAACCTTAGGAGGCTACAAAGGGCACGATCCCAAAAGATGTTGTCCCTGCCTCCTAAGAGTGTTATTCAACACTAATCTAAGTCTAGCAACGTCCCCTATTTAGCCACGATCAACAAGAGTGATCCAAGATCTCCATCACCACTCCCTAAAATCTATATTGTGTGGTCTCTTCGAGGGAGTATCGATTAAAGAACACATAGACTCAACTTAAATGAGATCCTAAACAATTTCAGCCCACAATCAGTTCCTTTCCTCTTCCTTATTCACTTTTAAATGCTTTTTAGAGGCTAATTTCTCCCTACTTTTCCAAGGTATCATTTTATTTTTTCTATCAGCTTGTGAGAATCAATTTTTTTTCTACTTTTCTTGGTATCATTTTAGTATTTCTGTCGATCTCTTTATTCCTTTCTTTTTAAGCACATTCAGATTTTATTGGTTTCGAAATTAACAATATGCATAAGCACTTTGCTGAAAATTTTTATTAAGGAAGGAAGAGGGGAACCGTAGACTTAATTTTGTCAGGTCCGAAGAGGATTCTGATTCAATGTATACCCAGCCCCAAGAAGAGAAAATTAAGTTCATTTAAATGTTGAGTGGCTAAGGATTACCCGGATATCAAGAGATATAGTGCCTCGGTTAGCTGAACCACCTGCGCTTTTTCGCTCGGTAAAACTACAATCAATCACTGACACTATGGACACTAGTCAATAATCACGTGGTTAGTTCAAAGTTAAGCATGTTTATGGACTGATTTTGACTCAATAAATCGTTTTTGTGTTGAGAAATTTTTAAAACGACTCAAAAAGAAAGAAAATGTGTCAAAAACAAAGAAAAAGAAGCATTAATAACAATAAGAATCCCCAGGGACTTCGCTTACACCCTCCCGGTGTAAAATCATGTGTAGAAGGTACTGAATAACTAATGTAAAAGGTAGAGAATAGGATACTCTTAGCTGGTTGGTCGATATTATTGGAGAAAGATAAGGCCATATGTGATGTTTCGGTAAACCGAAATGAGGTTTAATGGTCCGTTTTTGCAATGCGTGAAGAATGCTTCGACCAAAATGAAAACCTACTACAAAATAGCATATTTTAGCTATAAAAATAAATTTTAAATGTTGGATCTCATACCGTTTTGATTTGGTCAAGTTTGGTCTCCGGAAAGCTGGGTTTGGCTCGTTTTGGTGAAAACCTGGCTGTTCTTGATTCGAGACCGCTCCAGGGCTGATCTTTCTTAAAAATTGCCTTTCTCATTTTCTAATTAATGGTGAATCTTCAGGTTGATAGCTTGGTTTGCTTGACGGAACTCGATTTTGCTTTGACCAAGTTTTCTTCGGTTTCTGGCCAATCTGGTGCTCCATAATGAAATGTTTGCTCCTCCAAAAAAATTTGGGCTATTCTTCATAAACGATCAACTTCTTTCAGGCATCTTCAGTGGTAAGAATTGGTTCAACTCTTAGATAAGAGTTTTGAATCAGCCAAATTCTTCTGTTTCATATTTTCGTTGAGCCAAAGGTTGGGTTTGTTTTAGTTTTTTTAATAATCTAGAAATGAAAGCAAGGCAAGAAAGCAAACAACTTAAATATAGACAATAAACTCAAATAAAGAAAGCAAACATAGATTTAAAGATGCTAACTTGAAATGAACTATAAACTAAGATAATGGACCAAGGGATGTTATAATGGATCCATTAGAAAGATGGTGATAGTGGTGTTAGATCAAGCTATTGTGTACAAATCCATGACCAAAGGCAATACTAGCCTAATCCACTCTCATGGCAAGAGGCCATTTCCTTATCAATCACATTCTCCCAACTCTCGTTTGTTGCAAATGATAAATCGATTAGGAATCATTAAGAGCAAGCCTATATAGTCTCTAATCAATCTAGAAAACAACTCTCATTGGCTAGATTGAAATAGCAAGTATTTGGTTCTCCTAGGCATTTCATCGAACACCTCTCGGGCGAGAAATGCATACATATCAAGATCTTAGTTAGCTACACCAAATCCTTTGGAAACCTAAGATTAGCTATCACTAACACCATATTACAACCTAATCTAAGTAGATCTAAACATCCTTGGTTCCATCAAAAAGACTACTCACGCAACATAAAGAAAAAGAAAAGAGATGAAGAGAAAGAGATAGATTTTATCGATAAAGATAAATGTTTAATCCAAGATACAAACTTAAAAAGAGAGAATCTTGATCTAAAAGATCAATAGAGAAAGCATAAAAACTCAATCTTGAAGAAGGAGAATAGTTGTAAAAGTCTTGGATACATAAAACTAGGTTAAAGGAGTATTTATAGGTTAAAAGAAGCTAGTTTTGTCATCAATGTTGCGTGGTATCGACCCAAGGGAGGCTGGCACGACCCCTGGGTCGATGCTAGACCATTTTTGATGCAACCCAAGATCTTCTAAATAAGAAAACAATCTTTTCAAATCTGAATTTTTGTTAGAGTTTGCGAATTTTAGATGGGATTTTCGATGGGAGAAGAACAAAAAAGGATAGAAATATTCCAGATCTAGAGAATTAACTCTTTGTTGATTCAGGAACAATCAACTTTTAGAGAATTAACTCTGTAGCAATTCAGTTTGTTTAACGAAGAACAAAGATTCACTTTTGCAAAGAAAAGAGATAAAAACTTTAGGAAAACTTTATTGATAAAAACTTGGATGATCTCAAAGTCTGAGAATACAAAGCCTTAAATAGAAAACTAAAACCCTAAAAACTAAACCTAAGTGGCGAAAATTTCCTTCCCAAAAGCATTAGGAATTTCGCAGAACAGGCCCAAAATTGGGCTTAAAATCAGACCCAAAATAATAAACTAATCTACGCTTAAAACCCAATTTAAACCCATAAATAAATCGATTAAACCAAGCTGAAAACCGAATGGTTGAAATCTCTACCGTTTCTAGTCCTAGGAAACCCAAGCACAAAATCCATGGAAATATCAACCCAAGGATGCATAGGAACAGGTAAAGGAGTATACAGACCTTGCGAACCGTTTGTTGCTTTGG
>OVAN01013280.1:0-12968 GCA_900406275.1 Anastatica hierochuntica
TAGTTAGGTTTTACAAATTTAAAACTTGACGAATCACAAACGAACGCGACATCCTCTCGATCATCTTCTCCTTCCAATCTCGGCTCGATTGTCTCTTGTTTCGTCTCGATTGGAGTTTCCGTTAAAGTTTCGGGATAATAATCGTAAATACTTGTTCTTTTCGTAAAAACTTTGTATCGATCGTATAGAACGATAACGGTTAACTCAAACATCAACATTGCCTTAACTATACGATCGGTCTTATCATTTCTCGAAACCATCACCGCGTAATCATACGAATAACGATTTCTCCGGTTGAAATCGTAAAAATCACTTAGTCTAAAAACAGCCCAGGAAGGCCCAAAACGCGATAAAAGTCCACTTATGATTCCATAATGAGAATGGGCCCAACTGTGTCAACGATTTACCCAAGTGCCACGAAAGATAAAAAGAAAACATGATAAACTAAAAGTCAGGAGATAAATATGGAAAATCGTGAAGATAAGGAATATTTTCGAAAGAAGGAATATTTCTGCTAAAGGATATACTCAAATCTAGGGTGGAAAAGGAAACCGGATTAACCCACAAAGGCATATATAAGGGAGGCTAAGGAGAAGAACGATGGACACATAAATTTCGTTTTTGTTAGCGAGCTGCATCTCAACTAGGTTTACAAGTCTTCCACTGTTAGAATTAGGATACTCGCTGACAGCTCTCGCGGCCACGGCTTATCACCTGTTGTAACGCTCAAACAAATTTTCGGAATAAGATCTCGATTGCTCAACTCCATTTTTCAGTTCTCTCTTTTACTTTTATTTCGTCGTCTGTTATTTCGTATTTTGATCTGTCGTTGTTTGGTTTAGCAAAAATCAGGGACCTCAAGGAAAGTTAGTGTTTCCTGGCTTTCCTTCAATTACGAATATCGATGGTGCGAATTTCAGTTCCCACAGTTTGGTGCTAGAAGGAGGGGGCCTATTCGTTAAGGGTACAAATCAATCTAACTCGCAGCCGCAAAATGCTAGATCAGATATGACTACATACGACCAGAACAATCAACCAGCTCGTGAAGGAAACAATGCCAATAACGACGCTGGAAACACTCCAGCGACGAGCAACACCATGGTCAACACTGACGCAAACACCGCGCTGTTTGAGGAGATCAAAAAGATGTTCTCGACTTTCGAATAGAATTCGGCCGAGCAAGACAAACTAACTATCTCTCTCGCTAAACAGGTTGAAACCCTAACCGCGAGAAATAGAACTATTCTTCCCTGCGGAGTTACTAGACCCCATGGAAGAAAACTCTACTTCGCCACTCCGCTCGGCTTACTCTAGATTGCGCAGGAAAAACCATCAGAACAAAACCTCGATGTAATCACCCATGTCGCAGCGCAAAATAACGTGGAAGACCCTTCGAATTCCGAGAAGGAAACGAAGGAAAACAAAGTCGAGGGAATCGACTTGGATTTCAGCGAGAAATCAGATTAAACGGATGAAGACGCTAACATACACCCAAGAAGGGTCAAGGGTCAAGGGTCGCGCAACGCGAAAAGACTCTCAGCTCAACGAACCCATGATAGAAGAAGAAAAAAATATCTTCTGGGTAGAGCAAGAAAAATAGGCCGAGGAGTAGACCAGAGCCATTTGTAGGAACGCCAACCGTCTCGAAAAAAGACCAATGACGATCTCGACGAGATTCGCGATCTTTGTGACTATAGCTCGCATAACCAACACCAAAGTCTCGGATCCCGGGAAGGTGAAAATCCCAATGTATGACGGAACCTCCGACCCAAAAGCTCACTTGCAGACTTTCTAGATCGCGATGGCGAGATCCAAGCACAAGGAAGGCGAGAAAGACGCTGGTTTCTGCCACCTTTTCGTTGAACATCTCCAAGGGGCGGCCATGAAATTGTTCTCCCGTATAAAACTAAACTCCATCGCAAGTTTCAGTCAACTCTCCTCAGAATTTCTCAAACAATACTCCATGTTTATGGATAGAGAAACTTCTGACGTCGATTTATGGAGCTTGTCTCAAAGAGAAGACAAATCACTCTGAGATTTCATGAACAGGTTCAAGATACTAATACCGAGAGTCAGCGGGATCAGCGATAAGGTGGCAGTAGACGCGCTCAGAAAAACCCTCTGGTAGAAGTTGAAGTTCAGGAAGTGGACAACTCTCGAAAAATCACGCACTATTCAGGATGCACTTCATAAGGCTACTGACTTGATCATCATCGAAGAGGAGATGAAAGTTCTATTGCAAAAACACAAACCCGCCAAACCACCCTCGAAAGACTTAACCTCTTAACAGAAAGAAGAAAAGAAGATCCCTCTTAAAGTCAAGTATGTCCATCATGAGGGAGAAGACGTTCGGGGGTCACACAACTACGCTTTTAATTCCATATCCGAACAAGGTAGGACGTCAGGGAACACATGGACGCGAAACACGTAGTACGACAAGACCACCTTATGCGAGTTTCACCAAACAAAAGGTCACTCCACTGCGAACTGTAAGGTTCTCGAAGCAAGGCTCGACAAAACTGCTCGCGGGGAAAATCTCAAACATAACCACCATGAAAGAACTCATACGACCGCATTTTTAGTTGCCACTATTGAGTTTGGAACTCTGAACAGACTATCGATGATAAGTCGGAGGAAGGTTAGGATGCCGTCAAGTCATCAATCCCCTTATGCCTTGGGCGACACACGTGCTACAATGGCCGAGACAAAAGGTCGCGATCCTGCGAGGGTGAGCTAACTCCAAAAACCTGTCCTCAGTTCGGATTGCAGGATACAACTCGCCTGCATGAAGTCGGAATCGCTAGTAATCACCGGTTAGCCATACAGCAGTGAATTCATTCCCGTGCCTTGTACACACCGCCCGTCACACTATGGGAGCTGGTAATACCCGAAGTCATTACCTTAATGGCAAGGAGGGGGTGCCGAAGGTAGGGCTAGTGATAGGTGTGAAGTCATAACAAGGTAGTCGTCTTGGAAGGTGCGGTAGGATCACCTCCTTTTCAGGGAGAGCTAATGCTTCTTGGATATTTAGGTTTGACACAACTTCACATCCAAAGCCCATGAGCTTATTATCCTAGGTTAGAACAAGTTGATAGGATCCCCTTTTACGCCATACAGACCGCAAACCCAGAACCGAGAAGGCACCCCTAGGAGATGCCATGTCTTAAGGAACTCAAGCGGATGGAAAACACGGAAGGAGAACCGACAACAAAGGCAACGACTCCAATCGGTGTAGAGTGAATATGATCATCGGAGGATCACAATACTTTCGCGACACCATCTCATCGATAAAAGCATATCACCAAAACGCCGACTCGACACCGCAAGCGACACTGCAAATGAAACCATCACTTTCGAGGAATACAAAACTATCAGAATCGAAAAACCTCATGACGATCTTCTCGTGATCGACCTTATCATAAAAGATCTCAAATTCGCAGGGTCCTCATCGACATAAGAAGTGTCGTCGATATCATCTTCCGCGATACCCTCAACAGGATGAACATCGACTAATCCGAGGGCACACCCGCACCAAAACCACTCACTGATTTCTCAGGAACGACATCAATGACTCTCGGATCGATTAAGCTTCAGGTGATGTCCAAGGAGATAATGAAAGTTGTCAATTTTGCGGTCGTCGACCATCCTGCCATCTATAACGTGATCATGGGAACACCATGGATAAACTCCATGAAGGCAGTCCCTTCGACCTACAACTTGGGAATTAAATTTCAAACTCCCTAAGGAATCGCAACAATCTGGGGATGCCAAAAACAGTCATGACTTTGCTTCCTAGTCGAGCATAAGCTAATAAAAGTCGTAATGACGCCTATGGCCAAACCCAACCAAATGAAGACAACTCGGCCGTCAGCCGAAGACACTTTGGAAAAAGATGCGCCAGAATCATCATTTTAAGAAACAGCTCAGTCTGGAGGAAACAAGCAAACTTTCGAGCTTAACATTCCCAACAAAGCAATGCCCTAGACAGCAGAGGAAATTGTCTATCCAGTTGTAGTCATCGAGACTGAAACGGCCGACGCAACTCTACCAAACGTGTAATCACTCACGACAACAAACTGAACTACGAGAAGACTTGATCCTCGAAAGAGGTACGTAGGCAGCTCTTCACAAGAGGAGTTCAGTTGTCCCCCTCTCTAAAAGGGGGTGGGGGAGTGGGTGTACGTATACTCATATACTCCCACACTTTGTACTCGACACTTTTCGATACATTTCGGGAATAAATTTTTGCTTTTTATTTTTCTTATTACCCAAAAACGGAAATAATGGAAGAAAACCTTTCTTAACGAATCTTGACCATAACGTGTTCATCAACAATTCTACCGCGGAACAGAAAAACTTTCTGAAAAAGCGAGACGTCGCGAATTTCAAGAAACACAATTCTGAACTCGATATAAAACTTCTAAAAAATGTAGCAAGACTATCAAACCCCTGTTGGGAAAGGACAAGTACTTGTCCCAATTCCGCACCCGTCGATTGGCCCCTACGGACGAACCAATCACTCTCCTTGTCCTACTCTTTACGAAGAATGGGTTCTCATACATCCAACTAGGATAATAGCGTGCTATAAAAGAAATCCAAAATTTTGGTCAGCACTTCCAGACGACTTAGAAACTGTCTTTGGAGAGGTGCTCGGTTCCCAATTGATGCAAGTCAGATAAGCCGAAAATTTATCACATACTTCAATATCGAGACGAAACCATGTCGAAATCGAAAACAGGAAACGTTAGCCGGAGTTATGCAGCACTACTCACACGTTATCAAATCAATATAAAAACACTGTTTATTAACACTAAACCGCAAGGTGACAAGGTTTCGAAGCCACATACGGTCGACCCCAATAGATAGAAAGTGGCCACACTTGGCCAAAACACGAACACGGCTTACAACAGGGAACATACTCCCTATACATAATAACATCTCTTATTTACTAATCGTATTCAAAGTAACCAGACAACAAAAAACCGCCAATGCTAAACGGGTTCGAAATCTTGTCCACTGCATCCTCCTTGCCCCGAGTGGTATCCCCGACTTACATCGAATCGGGAGAGATGGGAATCGGGACCCAGTGACCCCAAACCCTCTCTTTGATTGAAGGGATCGAAGGCTCAACATCCTTTAACTTCTTCATGTAGCTGGACAGTTTGTCCATCTCAAAGCGGTAGGTAATCGGAAAGTTGGGAGCGCCACAAAGGACCCACAAACCATGCCACTCGCGGTACTCTCCAAAGGACTGTTGCACGTACTTGTACTAGTCGAAGTTCACCGCAGACTGAACTGAATGGTCAGCCACAACAGAGGCGACCTCACGTTTTTCGCGCGTACAAACATGTGACGCTTGATTTGGCGCCAACTCCTTCTCAAGGAGAGAAGCCGCTTTGACATCCCTTTTCAGGCGGGAGTTCTCTTCTTCGAGTCTCTCGGCCTTGAACTGAGCCTTCTGCGCCTCCAAGCTGCTCGCCCTAAGGTTCTTGTCGATCACGTAGAGACCCTGCAAAAGACGAATCCTTTAAAAGATTAGGGGCGATGTCACATGAGTAAGTGAAATTGGGTCGTATGCTCGAAAACTAACCCCCATGCACAAAAATGAGGCCTCCGCATACTGGCCCGACCTTACAAATCCCGCATCAGTCGCGGGTTGACGCGACGGGGCTTCCAAGTCTGACCCTTCCCAAAAAAGCGGCGGCGAAGGTTGACTCGGACTGCTTCTGTCTCCGCCGAGGAGCTCGTGGTACCACGCCTCCTCGGAAGACCCCCTACTTTCCTCAGCAACGACGCCCCCATTAGCAGACGCGCGCTCATTGCAGGAAAACCTCTCCCTCTCCTTTTCAGAAGGCATCTCATATGGAGTGAAATTATTCATGGTCGATTCTAACTCCTCTCCCAAGACCGCATCGGGCAGAGTCTGGTTCTTGTGATACTTAACCGAAATGCGAACTCGCTGCGGGGAAAAGTTACCCCCAGTAGAATGGACCGCCTGGAAGAAGGTTCCTAACGACGCAAGTATCTTCTAAATGCGGGGGAAGGGGATCGAAAACTGCAAAACAAAAGAATTGTCAGATACCGGTAAACGAAAAGAAAACGATCAAAGTATCGAAAACAATACCCGTGGGACCCCATCTACGCCTAAAGGAAGAAACGTATTTGTCCTCGACAGAGGCACTATCTAAAAGAACGCAGAAATATTGCTTGTTCCAATTGTGGAAATTGGACGTAAATGATCGAATCACTAACATATTGTTCCTCGACTTGAGACAATATCGGAGCGGCAAACTCGTGGCTTTTGAAGACAAAAACGCAACTAGATAGTCAATGCTTAGATCCATCCCTCGTTCGTAACTCAAAACCAAAATTCCGACAAGGTTTTGGAGACCGGCGGGGGGAAGGTGGGGNCGATCGATAAGTCGTAGTGGTATAAAAACTGAACTATGATCCCTGGAATAAGAAACCATAGTCAACAAAACATCAAATGCACCTCGTAGCACGTAAAGAAACAACGAGGCAGAGAATCTGCTTCCTCCCCGACCTTCGGCATAAAAAATCCACCTCCTCCAGAACTCGGCAGAAATCCTGGATAACGGCGAGGAAAGATTCCCGGCACCCGCTCGGTCTACTGGCGTCCTTTTTGAAGGTCGGTCTTGACGGACACCATGAGTCGGGCGGTGGAGCTTTGATATCACACGAAACACGCCAATACTCCCTCACCTCCTCGGGATCGACCGACTGCGGCAAGAACTCGATTTTTTGTATGACGTCATCTTCCCGAACTTGTAGGCTTTTGAGGTCGAAAATCGATGGTAAAGCGTTTGTGGAAACTCGAGCATTCGAAGCCATAACACGAAAGGGGAGAGAGAGAGATAGAAAGGATAAGGAGTTTTTACCTTAAGCAATTTTTTCTTGTGAAAATGAGCTAGTGAAAGATTTGGAAAGTTACTCCTCATATTTATAGAGAGGGAGACTTACTATTCATCCTCAGACATTTTTGCCATCGATCCCGCCTAAGTTACCTACCGTGCTTTAATTTTTGCAAAGAACATTCCAACGATTCTTGCAAACTGGAAGGCTAACTGTTGGGGTCAAAAATGGTCAAGACGAAATCGATGCCTAAAAAGCGCAACGGAAATGTTGCCTCTCTTTCGGCAACGAAAATCGTAAGAGGATAATCAATTCTGAGGCTCTTGCAATCTAATCGATCTCCTGTCAACCAAACATCGAAACTCCGAGTCTAACCAACCATAGGCAATTGCTTCACAAAGCCTAGTCACTCGCGAGCAACTAAACTCACGTCAATGCCCGAGGCTTCCAGATAACACCCGAAAGATCTCAATAGGTACTTTCCGGGGCGATAAGAAATCACCATAAACGTCGGATAACCACGTTGCTCCAAAAACACGAACAACACGAACAACGGCAAGTCTAGTAGCCTAACAGGCGACTAGACTCTTGGAAAGTCTAGTCGCCAAATGGGCGACTAAACTCTCGGAAAGTCTAGTCGCCCAACGGGCGACTAGACTCTTGACAAGTCTAGTCGACCATTGGGCGACTAGACTCGGGCAACATCTAGTCGCCCATGGTTGACTAGACCACGTCCCCTCCATCATCTTCTCCTTCGAATCTCCATTTGATTGTCTCTTATTTCGTCTCGATTGGAGTTTCCATTAAAGTTTCGCGATAATAATCGTAAAGACTTTTTCTTTTCGTAAAAACTTCGTATCAATCGTATAAAACGATATTGTTAACTCAAACACCGACATTTTCTTAACTATATGATCGGTCTTATCATTTCGCGAAACCATCACCGCTTAATCGTACAAAGAATAATTTCTCATAAAGAAATCGTAAAAATCACTTAGTCGCAAAACGGCCCAGGAAGGCCCAAAACGCGATAAAAGTCCACTGACGATTTCGAAATGAGAATGGGCCCAATTGCGTCAATGATTTACACGAGTTCCACGAAAGACAAAAGGAAAACATGTTAAAGTTAAAGTAAGGAGATAAATATTTAAAAATCGTGAAGATAAGAAATATTCTCGAAAGAAGGAATATTTATGCAGGAGGATATACTCAAATCTAGGGCGGAAAAGGAAATTGGATTACCCACGAAGGCATATATAAGGGAGGCTAAGGAGAAGAACGAGGGACACTGAAATTTCTTCACATCTCACACTTAGAGCAATTAGGTTTATTTTAGTTTATGTTAGCGAGCTGCGTCTCAACTAGGTTTACAAGTCTTACGCTGTTAGAACTAGGATATTCGCTGACATCTCTCGCGGCCATGACTTATCACTTGTGGTAATGCTCAAACGCAGATTCGAAATAAGATCTCGATTACTCAACTCTATTTTAAGATTCTCTCTTTTACTTTTATTTCGTCGTCTTTTATTTTGTATTTTGATATGTTGTTGTTTGGTTTATCAGAAATCTTGGCCCTCACAGAAAGTTAGGGTTTTCTGACTTTCCTTCTATTACGAAAATTGACGGTGCGAATTTCCGTTCCCTCACGATTTTAATGCCACCAATCACGGAATCAACAAATTTTTTTCTAGAACTTCACAGAAGATCTAAGGGAAATTTAAAGGTTTTAAAACCCCCCTCAAAGACCCTTAAACACAAAGGCGAGCTTTTGGAGCAAAAATTGCAAGAATTTAGACTTCAAAGGAATCCTGAGAAAGAATTTCTATTCCAATTCATGCCAAGGAGTATTGTGTTTGAAATGAAGATTATTTTGGAGCAATAAGTGATACAGTCAAGGCAAAGCCATTCTCATCTACATTCGAAGGCTCAAAAATGTGATTAAAGGGACAAAAACCACAACCGCAGGACGTAAATAGCAATCTTAGCCAAACCAACTTCCACAACATCTCAACATCATCAAATACCTTCAGAAAAACATGAGTAAGAGGCTGGCAAATATCTTCATCGACGTTTGGCTCAACGGGACACAAAACTAACGAATTTGGTTTCTCTGAAACTCTTATCCAGGAGTTGAACCAAATCCTACTGCATAAAACGCTTAGATAAAGTGGGAATTTGATGAAGAACATGCTAAGCAGATTTGGAAGCGCTCATACTTCACTTTGGAGCGCTGGATTGGCTAGAAATCGAAGAAAAACTCGGCCAAGACCAAACCATGCTCCGCCAAGCGAACCAATTTGTCAAATTGACAATTTACTACTTAGTAGCATTTGAATAATGCGTTTCTCAAGAAAAACCAGCCTTGGAATGGTCATAATCTCATCAGCTAAGTTTCTCATCTATATGAGCCAAACCGAGCGTTCCGAAGAGACCAAACTCGGCCATAACAACATTGGTATGAGCTTTAGCCTTTATCATTCATTTTTACTAACCAAATTTCTATTTTGTAGCAATTTTTTAGTTTGGTCGGAGCAGTCTTCCCGGATTGCAAAAACGAAGCATTCCTCTTCATTTCAGTTTACCGAAACATCAAAAATGGCTATCTAACTCTCCATAATTTCTACCAGTAGCCTAATAACTCCTATTCCCTCTCTCTTACATTAGTTTTCAATACCTTCTTCACTTGATTTACACAGGATCGGTGTAAGTTAAGTCATGGAGATTCTTATTGTTACTACTGCTTCTTTTTATTTGTTTTTGATTCTTTCTCTTCATTTTTGAGTCGTTTTCAAAAAATTTCAAAATAAAAACTTTTTATTGAGTGAAAAAAATCCGGAAATAAGCTTCACTTTGAACTAGCCAAATGATTAAGGACTAGTGTCCATAGTGTCAATGCTTAACTACAGTTTAAACATTCGGAAAGCTCAAGTGGATCAACTAACCAAGACACCATATCAATTGACATCCGGGTAATCCTAAACCACTCAACATTTAATGAAATTAATTTTCTTTTGTTGGGGCTTGAAATGCATTGAATCAAACTTCTCTTCATATTCAAAAGCATTAGTCTTTTTTTCATCGTCAAAAGCATTAATCTATTGTTCTCCTCTTTCCTTGTAATAAAAGTCCTAAAAAAGATGCTTCTATTTGATGGATTTTGGATGTAAGGCAATGAACGACCCAATAAGTCCAAACGTGCTTAAAAAATATAAATAAAGATATCAATAGAAAAAATAAAATGATACCCTTGGAAAGTAAGGAGAAATCAATTCTCAGAGGCTGATAGACAAAATAAAATGATACCCTAGGAAAGTAGGGAAAAGTCAGCCTCTAAAATGTTAGGATCTTAATTGAGTTAAGTCTATGAGTTCTTTGATCGATACTCCCTCGAATAGATCATGAGCTGTCGATTTTAGGAGTGGTGATGGAGATCCTGGGTCACTCTTGTTAGTTGTGGCTGAATTGGGGATGTTGCTAGACTTGAAATTATTACTGAGGGTTCTAATTAATGTTAACTCTTGTGCTAGTGTATTTCGACAGTTAAAGTCACTAATAAGTTCAGGAATTCGAGGTAAGTTACAAAGTTTTAAAACTTCTTCCTGTTCTTTGTTTTCTTTGCTCAAGGACGAGCTAGAAGCAAAGTCTGGGGGAGTTGATAACACCATTATTTTACCACTTTTCCTTTAGATTTAGTATGTTTTATTGGTGGTTTTATGCAATTCGAAAAGATTAGAAGTATGTTTCTTATATTTGTTATATTTCATGTTATTTCAGGTCAACCAATGACATTTGGAGCTTTGTAGAGCTTATTGAAGCAAAGTTTGTTTATGGACAATATCCGACCATCAAAAGTATAATCCGACATGAAGGCATTCTCTTAATTGATTTTGATGAAATTTGGACAGGATCTAGAGAATTGTATTATCTTTCATATAAAGGTTGTCTCGCATCATTTGGAGCAGTATACAAAGAGTTACACCAATTTTAATGAAGAGTAGTCCAATTGTCTCGCAGACGAAGGGTGCGGAGAAAGGACAAAACAAAAGGAAGACCATTTGGATTTTTAACCAAACATTCTCCAGACTCAAGTGAATATTTTCCAAGCCTTTTCATGTCCAAGAACTCAACTCAATACCTCTTTACACGAAACCCAACATTTGGAGGCCTTAAGGCCCAATTTTACACATTTGGACCTAGCAAGAACTCAACTCAATACCTCTTTACACGAAGCCCAACATTTGGAGGCCTTAAGGCCCAATTTTACACATTTGGACCTAACGAGTAATGTACTATAAATAGTTGTTTTTAGCTTCTTCTTTTTTGAAGAGGGTTGTTTAGGTTTTAGATCAAATAAGTGCACTATGAGGCAGGGACGACACCCTTTGGGGTCTTGCCCCTTGTAGCTTCCTAAGGATCCATCTCATCTTAATACATCCATATTTCTTCCATCATTTGGATTTATATATCCTTCTCCCTTTGATTTGATATGAATGCTTGCTGATCATGATTGATTTCGTGTTTACATGTTTTTAATCTATTAGTTTTCATGCTAGACAGTATATTACTAGGAGTCAATGAGTTTACTTGAATATGATTACTAATAGATTAGGATTTATCAATAACGTTATCATCTTTGTTTGTACGTTAATGTTGTTAACATACGAAGCTCGTTTGTTAATAGATCTATAGTGGTTTGCATTCCAAAAGCTTGATTACAACTGGATCTAGTATTTGATGAGCCTTTCTAAGCAGACTTCGAAAGTAGGTGGACGTGGAATTGTGAACAATCAGTCTTGATCATTTTAATGCATGTTTATTTATTGTAAGGCCGCGAGGTCCTTTGATACTAAGCATAGAATCCCAAACCTTGAAAGTTGAGAGGATCTACTTTATGGTTGTGTTCTAGACCGAAATATTATGCTTCTAGTCGTTTCTTGACTTCTACTTGTTCACTTTTACTCTCTGTTGTTTGATGCATATCTTCTCATTGATCTATAGAATAGGTTCATTTGCATTCATAAAACCATAAAAACCAAATAAAAAGTGATAACCCCTTGCATATCTTGTTCTTATCTTGTAGTAATGGGTATCGAATCCACAAGGAGCAATAACTTACGCACTTAGCTCTAAAGATAAACTCATTAATCTAAGTCAAAAAGAGGTAGAGATTTGAGTATTTCAATTAACAATGCAAACAAAACAAATTGCAAAAGTAAAAGCAAGAAGCGAAAACACGAAACGAGATTTAAGAGAGAAATGGAGAAACATGGTTCATGGGCATAGGTGATTGATTAGGTAGCTTAAACATGATTAAGACGCAACGGTTGACAATAAAAGCAACATCCAAGGGCAAGGCATAAGTTCAACTAGTTCACTCTCGTGATCCTAATCCATTTGACAAACTCTATATCAATTCAATCTCTCGATAGTGATCTAGAGCCTATCAATCATTATAAACAAGCCAAAACGCCTATTAAACACCTTGATCATATACTCCCATAGGCCAAGTATGTTTAGCAATCCTAAAGTTCTCTTAGGCATTTCAACAAACACCTTCCGGGTGTGAAAGCCTTGAGTTCTAGAAGTTGAGTGATCAAGTCAAATCTAGCATTAAACACTCCTTAGTCTTGTGAATCTAACAAAACCCAACCTTTAGCAATCTAAATCTATGCCTAAATCTACTCTAATCCACCTAGCCCATAAACCACTAATGATCTACTCACTAATCATAGAGTGCTCAACCGCCAGCCAGCCAGCTAGAGAGTGCTCAACCGCCAGTCGTTGTATGGAAGGTGTTGGCGGTCCAGAGGGCTAGTGCAAACCGCCAACCAGAGGATGTTCGACCGTCGGGTGATGCAACCCAAGATATTCTGAACAAGAAACAAACTTTTTCAAATCTGAATTTCAGGTTGGTTTCTGCGAAATTATGAAGAGAGGATTCGATGGAGGAAAAGTTGGATAGAGTTTGTTCAAGATCTAGAGAATTAACTCTTTGTTGATCAAAAACAGAAAAAAGCTCTTAGAGAATTAACTCTTTAGCAATAGGTTTTGTTCAAGATGAACAATAGACTCACTTTCTTAGAAAGAAGAAAGAA
>OVAN01013281.1:0-12967 GCA_900406275.1 Anastatica hierochuntica
CAACCAGCTCGCGAAGGCGACAACGCCGGCGACACCGTTGAAATCACTGCGACGACGAACATCACCGCAGTCAACGTTGACCCAAACATCGCGACTTTCGAGGAGATCAAAAACATGTTCTCGACTCTCGAAAAGAAGTCGGCAGANAAAACAGGTCGAGGCCTTAACCGCGAGAACCAAAAACATCCTTCCGCTTGGAGCAACCAGACTCCGCAGAAGAAGACTCAACTTCGCGACTCCGCCTGGAGCACTCCAGGACGCGCAGGAGAAACCATCAGAACAGAATCCCGATGAAGTCACACCTGTCGCAACGCGAACCGGCGCGAACGACCTCCCAGCTCTTGAAGAAGAAACGGAGGAACATGAGGCCGAGCGAATCGACCTAGACTTCAACGATAACTCCGATCCCACGAATTAAGATGCCGACATACACCCGAGAAGGGTCAGAGGTCGCGAAACTCGCCGCAACTCTCGGCTCGATGAACCCATGACGGAGTAAGAAGAAAACATCCTCTGGGTTGAGCAACATGAACAGGCAGAAGAGCAGGCCAGAGTCGCTAACAGAACGCGCATGCCTTCTCGCAAAACCGCCAGTCACGATCTCGATGATCTCCGCAACTACATCGCGAAAGCTGCAGCAGAAGTGAAAGCTATAAAGTCGCATATCCATCACGCGACCAGCGCTGCGCCAGAGATCGTTCGACTCCTCGACGAGGCTCGTAAGACTCCTTTCACTGCTCGCATTACAAACGCGAGGATCTTAGATCCGGGAAAGGTGAAGATCTCAACGTATGACGGGACCACCGATCCGAAAGCTTACCTTTAGAGTCTCCAGATCGCGCTGGCGAGGTCGAAACTCAAGGAGGGCGAAAAAGATGCTGGCTTCTGCCACCTTTTCGTCGAACATCTCCAGGGAGCCACCCTCGAGTGGTTCTCCCGCCTGAGGTGAAACTTCGTCCGAAGTTTTCGCCAGCTCTCTTCGGAATTTCTCAAGCAGTACTCCATGTTCAAGGATAGAGAAACTTTCGATGTCGACCTATGGAGCCTGTCCCAACGCGAGGACAAATCTCTTTGAGATTTCATGAAAAGGTTCAAATTGTTAATGTAGAGAGTCAGTGGGATTAGCGACAGGGTCGCAGTAGACGCCCTCCGCAAGACTCTCTGGTACAAGTCTAAGTTCAGAAAGTGGATTTCCCTCGAGAAACCACAAACGATCCAGGACGCGCTTCACAAAGCAACGAACTTCATAATCATCGAAGAAGAGATGAAGGTCCTACAGAAACTACTCAATTTTTTTCTTTGATTTTTCAGGCAAAAAAATATGATCCTGACAAGCTGGTTTCATGATCTGAACAGCCTAGAGGAATCTTTCATGAAGATACAAATGGATAGGACGAGAAGAAGAAAATATGCTTTAGAGTTCAACTTCGCAGGTTTTGTCCAGGCGTCTTGTCCGAGTGAAGAAGAGAGACATCTTACCCGGGTGAAACTAGGTTTTGTTCTGTTCGGGCATCCTGTCCAGGAGCAGAAGGGAGACACCTTACCCGGGTGTAAGCAGATTTGGTTTTGCCCGAACGTCATGTCTGAGTGCAGAAGGGAGACACCTTACCCGGGTGTAAGAAACATAGGTTTCGTCTGGCCACCATATCCAGGCATCGTAGTTAGGGTTCAAAAATCAGTTTTTGTTATCTTTTCCTTTTATTTTCAGATTTTCTCTTTATTTTCTAGATTTCTTTTTAGATTATTATTTCTTTAAATTAGATTAGATCTGATTCTGATTTGTTTCCGATTTCTTTTCATTTCTTTTTCATTTTCTTTTTAGATTAGGGTTATTCTTTTTAGATTAGGGTTCAAAAATTCTAAAGCTTCCGCATTCCTTCTTTGAAAGTGATTCGTAATTCGATCTTTGGTGTGATGCTGAGAACAATTGGCTAAAGGTTTGATATCTTAGTCCAATTTAGTAGTATCAGGTGTTAGTACATAAACACTTGTGTCACTATTCATTTGATTCCAGACTTCTACACTGTTTTTAAGGATTCCCAACAGTTTTGGATCCATAAATCTAATATCAAGGGATACACGAGACAGAACCTGAAATCTCAACCACCTGAATATCTTTCAGAATTGTCCATTGCTACAAATTCCAGAGAAATCGATCTCGAAACATATCAAGTGGTATTATAGTTGGTCTGTACATATTAAGTGGTATAAGAGCCTATCTGGATTTTCTATTATCTTTCCATCATCTTTCTCATATTCCATCAATTTCTTTTTCCTTTTACGATTTCTTCTGAGTTTTTTTTTTTCGTTTTAGCTTTCTCTATAAACTAAAACTCTAGTTTCCAAAAAAAGTTTAAAAAAGAAAAGAAAAGAGTGAAAAAAGAAAAGAAAGAAAAAAACGCCAAAAAGTAAAGAAAAAAATTGCAACTTTCGTGTATATCTTTACAGAACGTGATCAAGAAGCTAAAGACCATGAGACTTACCTTGGTGGTTTGAAGATGATGATTCCATCTTTTCATTAGAGGAATGATCTGGATGCATACTTGAAGTGTGAGAGAAGGATTAAGTTGATCTTTGAATACAAACACTTCTCTGAAGCTTAAGAAAGTTAGTATAGCTAACTATAATTTTCAAGATTATGCAATCACATGGTGGGATCAGTTGGTGTCTTTAAGAAGACGTAGAGGTGAATATTCAGTTCAAACTTGGAGCGAGATGAAAAATTTAATGAGGAAGAAGTTTGTTTCGAGAAATTACCGTCGAGAATTTCACAAAGAGCAATCCAAGATTTTGACACCTTATTGTAATAGTGTGCCAATCACAACGAAAGAAGAATCTTATCAAAAATTTCAAGATGAAGTAGCTGAGAAGGTTGCTGAAAAACATATCGTGAAGAAATGTCTGAAAATGACAGTGTTGTGTAATCCGAACCATTGAAGGAAAAACAACATGAGGATATCGAGCATTCTGATCCTGTTGTGGAAGCGCATCCTGAGGTGATTGAAAATTCAGAATCTACAAAGGAGGCTCAACAGGAAATTGTTGTGTCTGTTACTCTTATTGAGGAAAAGTCACACAAGTTTAGAAAATCAATTGATTTTTTCTTTTGGGATTCAACTTTCTCGAATTTAACAAACAAAACCAAAGCTAGTTTGCTGGAAATCTTGCATCCAAACAAAAGAACGAGTTTACTAGAGTTCAAAAGCAAAGAGAAATTTTTTGTCTTGCAAATTATCAGCTGAAACAATTGAGAACATGTTGCTTTAAACTCCATGACAATGACGCTGGAGGAAGAGTTCATAGACCTGATCCAATGGTTGATAAAGTCAAAAACGGATGCAATGTGATTAAACTAAAGTAACCTCGTAACCTGCAATGGTTCTTTGACAAAGGAAAAGATTCGTGGACTTTGATTTATGTGAAGAATTTGTTTCCATTTGACAGAGCAAGAACATATTTGAGGACAAATCCTTGTCAAGAGAGGGAGGATGATATGATCCTGACAACCTAATTTCATGATCCGAACATTCTAGGGAAATCTTTCATGATGATGCAAATGTATTGGACGAGAAGAAGGAAATTATGCTTTAAAATTCAACTTCGCAGGTTTTGTCTAGCGTCTAGTTCGACTGAAGAAGAGAGACATCTTACCCGGGTGAAAGTAGGTTTGGTCCTGTCCGGGTGCAGAAGGGAGACATCTTACCTGGGTGTAAGCAACTTTGGTTTTGTCTGGGCACCCTATCTAGGCATCTTAGTCATGGTTGAAAAATAAGTTTTTGTTATTTTTCCTTTTATTTTCGGATTTTCCCTTTATTTTCCTGATTTCTTTTTAGATAATTATTCCTTGAAATTTGATTATATATGATTCTGATTTGTTTCATATTTTTTCTTTTCTTTTTCCTTTTCTTTTTAGATTAGGATTATTCTTTTTCCTACATAATGTATCCAAACATCATGGCCAAAAAAACAACCTTATATCAATAAAAATACTAAAGCTTTTGCTTTTCTTCTTTCAGATGATTCTCAATTCGATCTTCGATGTGATGCTGAGATCAATTGGCTAAATGTTTGATATCTTAAACCAATTCGGTAGTACCAGGTGTTAGTCCACAAGGATTCTCAAACTGAGAAATTTATGCAATCGAGCCAAACCATTCTCGTCAAGTAAGGAATTAACGAATTTTTCCAGCACTTAATACAGGTTATAAGGAGTATTTTGAGTCATCAATTAACTCTAAAATACCCTAAGACCATAAGAAAGAAATTGGACAACAAAGGAACTTTGAGAAAGAACATCAATTTCAATCAAGGTCAAGGTTTATTGTGACTAGATGAAGAATATTTTGAAGCTATAAAGATCCGATCAAGGCAGAATTATTCCTAACCTACATTTAATGGCCCAAAAATGCAATCAAAATGACAAAGACCAAAACCAGAATATCTCAAGAGTAATCTAAGTCAAAAAAATTTTTTGCCAACTAAGTATCACCAAATGCATCCACAAAAATGTGAGGTATTGTCTGGCAAAGACAATCACGCGACTTTGGCTCAACGGAGACACAAAACCGACGAATTCGGCAGATTCAAAACTCTTATCTAGGAGTTGAATTAAATCTTAATGCTGAAGATGCCTAGAAAAAGTAGGTTAAACATAAAGAATAGCCCAAACAGTTTTGGAAGCGCTCACACTTTATCCCAGAGCACCCGATTGGCCAAATACCGAAGAAAATCTGGCCAAAGAAAAATCGAGCTACGCCAAGCGAACTAAGATATCAAATTGGAGATTAAATACTAATTAGAATATGGAGATGGTGTTCATAAATAAATATCATCCATGGAGCGGTCAGAATCACAACCAACCTGGTTTATCACCAAAACGAGCTAAATCGAGCTTCCCGCAGACCAAACTCGGCCAAATCGAACAAGATATGAGCGCTAGTCTCTATACTTTATTTTTATCACTAGTATATGCTACTTTGCATTAAGTTTTCAGTATTTTCGAGGCATTCTTCCCAGATCGCAAAAATTGCCGAGCAAGCTTAATTTCAGTTTACCGAAAAATTACATCTGACTATCCATCTCCAGAATTTTTACCAACCAGCTATGTTTTCCTATTTCCTTACTATTTTCATTAATATTCAGTACCTCCCTCACTTTATTTTACACTGGGATGGTGTAAGTTAAGTCCGGGGGATTCTTGTTGTTACTAATGCTTCTTTTTCTTTCGATTTTTTAAGTTTTTGAGTCGTCTTCAAAATTTTTCAAAACCAATTTTTATTGAGTCAAAACCTTTCCGAAAACATTATTAATTTTGAACTAACCATGTGGCTAATGATTAGTGTTCCTAGTGTCAGTGTTTGGCTGCAGTTTTACCGAATGGGATACCCATATGGATCAACTAACTGATGCACCATATCACTTGATATCCGCGTGATCCTTTGCTACTCAAACACTAAATAAACTTAATTTTCTCTTGTTGGGGCTAGGTATACATTGAATCAGATTCCTCTTCGAACGTGACAAAATTAAGTCTACAGTTCCCCTCTTTCATGTTTAATAAAAATCTTTAAAAAAGATGCTTGTACTTAATATGAATTTCGGATGTAAGGCAATGATTTGAGTAAAAAGAACTCATATCCAATTGAAATGCATAATCGATAGATCCAAATGTGCTTAAAAGAAATAAAGATAAAGAAATTGATAAAAAAAAAATAAAAGGATACCCTAGAAAAGTAGGGAAAAATCAGCCAGTAAAAAGCATGTGAATAAGAAAGAGGAAAGGAACAC
The DNA here is from genome assembly GCA_900406275.1 of Anastatica hierochuntica. NCBI lineage: Eukaryota > Viridiplantae > Streptophyta > Magnoliopsida > Brassicales > Brassicaceae > Anastatica > Anastatica hierochuntica. The sequence goes on from OVAN01013281.1 coordinate 5,788, forward strand.
ATTGTGGGCTAAAGTTTTTTAAGATCGGTTTGAGATTTCACTATATGTGTTGTTTGATAGGTATTCCCTCGAAGAGACCACATGTTGTAGATTTTAGGGAGTAGTGACGGAGATATTGGATCCCTCCTGTTGATTGTGGCTGAATCCGGGTTGTTGTTAAGCTTATGGTAAAATCGGGGGTTCTACCTAAATGTCAACGCATGTGTTAGCAGATCACGACAGTATAAGTAGTCAGTATGTTCAAGAAGTCCAAGTACATTTCCATTTTTTTAAACTTCTTCTCCATTTCACGTTTCCTAAGCTCGAGGACGAGGTATAATCTAAGTTTGAGGAGTTGATAACCCAATTATTTTACCACTTTCCTATGGATTTAATAGGTTTTTTTTGTACTTTTAAAAAACTTTATGCAATTAGAAGTTGTTTTCTTGTATTTGTAGTGTTTTGAGTCATTTCAGGTCAAACAATTCATTGTGGAGAATTATGTAGCTAACTGGATATAAACCAGTTTCAGGACGATTTTCGAGCACCATAAGTATCTTCCATGATGAAAGTCATTCCCTCAATGAATTATACTAACTTTTTACAGAAGATATGTAATTGAATTAACTTTCATCTTGAAGTGGTTTCATCTCATTTCGAGCAGTGGGCAGAGATTTACACTAATTTTACTCAAGACCGATCCAACTATCATGCTGACAAATGCACAAAAAATGGAAGACAAATTGAGTTTCGAGCCTGAAATTCATCATACTCAAGGGGCTTTATTCCAAGCCTTTTCAAGCCCAAAGACCTAACCCAAGGCCCTTTAACACGCAACCCAAATTGTTTGAGGCTTTAAGGCTCGACTACTTCCTATTTGACATAGAAAGTTAAAACACTATAAATAGATATTTTTAGCCATCTAATTTCGCAGAGAGTTGGCTTAGATTTGGGTTTAATAAGTGTCTTAGGAGTCAGGGATGACACCCTTTAGGGCCGCGCCCTTTGTAGCCTCCAAAGATCCATCTTCATCATCAATACATCTTCCATTCATCCATAAACTCGGTTCTATCTTCTCCTGTTTCCCTTGATGATTCTCAATGCTTGTTGTCCTTAATGATTTCGTATTTGCATGATATTGTTTGATAAGTTTTCATATTAGACATTAGGTAACATATAGTTAAATAGCTTGCTTGAAGTTTCGATTAGGTTTTACCAATAACATTATCACCTTTGCTCATGCATTATAATTCTATTCACTTACGAAGCTGGTGTGTGAATTGATTCTAGGTTAGTATGCATTCCAAAAGCTTGACATACTGCCTCATCTATTATTTGGTGGGCTTGTCGAAGTACGCATAGTGAGTCCCTTAAACGATGATAGCGATAAGCTTGCTCTACCTAGACCCGTGAACAATTAATCTTGCTCGTAGTAATGCATGTTTAACTTATGCAAGGACTGTGCGAAAGTCAAGTCCATTGGTTGATTATGCATAGAATTCTGAACCTCAAAAGTGGCGAGGACTTACATTCATGGTTGTGTTCTGGACCAACTCGTTAAGCCCCTAGTTGATTTCTTATCTTGCTTGCTCGTTGAACACTCTCTGCTTGTCTTATGGATATTCATCATTGATCTATCACTTGTATATTAGCATATAGATTAGGATTTATTTTTGCATAATTAAATCATCATAAAAACCAAATAAAAACTGAACAAAACCGCCTGCATATTTTGTTCTTAGCTTAGTCCGAAGTTATATGAATTCTAAGTGTGAAACTCTAGTCCATGTGGATTCGATCCCTAAGTATTAATGCATTACTGTGCACTTGCAGCTTGGTTTTAGTTGGTGTAAAACTTGACCCCACATCAGTTGTCTTTCGTCCAGGCAGTCAAGATGGTATTGTCTTTTAAGAGGTACATGAAGGAGATTCTTTCAAACAAGATATGGTTACTGTTGAGTGTAGTGTGGTTCTTCTGAACATTGCACCCGTGAAGCGAGAGGATCTCTTACCTTTGAGAGATGTCTTTGTGATTTGGGATCGAGTTAGTGTCATGCCTTTGTCTGTTTCTCTAAGGCTGAATATGATCAACTACAAGCCCACCAACATGTTTCTGGTACTAACTAACAGATCGATTCGACGGCCAGTGGGTGTTCTCTACAACATTCATGTTGGGGTTGGAGAAGGCTATGTGTACACTGATTTTGTAGTCTTGGAGCTTGAAAAGAACCTAAGGATCCTATTTTTTTGGGTAGACCATTCTTATCCTTTTCTAGGGCAATGAGTGATCTACAGAAAGAACATATTGATCTTAATATCGAGAAATCTATGAAGAAGCATACAATTGATGGTCATACTTTCTAGGTAGACACACTTTCAAACTTGATTCACGAGTCTGCAGAAGATTTGTACACAGAGGATCCACTACAAGTTGCTTTGAATCAGATTGAGAGTGAGTATGGATTCCTAAGTGAAGACACATACGAGGTTACTACATTGTTGGATTCGATGACAAAAATTGAGAAATAGGTCGCATAGATAGAGCTCGAGGTTTCCATCTGATTGAGAGTGAGTATGGATTCCTAAGTGAAGACACATATGAGGTTTCCATCTGCGACATCTACATCACGTGTGACAAGTTACGAGTCTGATTGGAGCGAGCTAAATGCTCAAAAACTTGAGCTCAAGTCATTACCTTCAAAATTGAGGTACGTTTTCTTTGGTCACAATTCTACTTATCTTGTGATTACCAATGCTAAGCTAAATAATGCTAAGACCACCTTGCATCTTTCAAAAATGTATAAGTACAAAAAAGCATTGGGGGTATTCTTTAGATGATATTATAAGTATTTCCATAGACTTTTGCATGCATAGGACTCACTTGGAGGATGAATCCATGTTCTCAGGATTATAAGTATTTCCATAGACTTTTGTAGCATGTTTAGATGATATTATAAGTATTCACTTGGAGGACATACTTTAGATGATATTATAAGTATTTCCATAGACTTTTGTAGCATGTTTCTGAGACTCAAGCGAAAGCTAATGGAAGTTGTCAAGAAAGAGATTTTGAAACTTTAGGTTACATGTGTGATTTATCCCACCTCTTATAGAACCTACGTGATTCTGGTCTATGTAGTTTCGAAGAAAGGTTGGATCACTATCATCACTAATAAGAAGAACGAGCTCATCCCCACCAAGATGATTACAGGACACAAGATGTGTATTGACTACAGAAAGCTGAACTCGGCCACAAAAGACCACTTTCCTCTTCCTTTTGGTGATAAAATGCTTGAGAGGCTAGCTAATCATGCATCCTTACTATTTTTTTCTTGATGGCTATTCAGGGTTCTTTCAGATTCCATACATTTGGAGGACTAGGAAAAAAAAACTACATTCACATGTCCCTATGGGACATATGCTTACCGGAGAATGCCATATAGATTGTGCAGTGGACCAACGACCTTCCAGCGATGTTTATGGTTTTTAGTGCTAGGATGGGAAACATCTTAAGGTTTTTTCTAGATTTTTAGGAAGAAATTGGTAGGAAAAATTAGAGGAAGTAAATATGCTTTCTATGCGTAAATTGTCCGGCTACCACATTTATTTTGCCTATTGTCATGCATTACTTGTTGAGAAAAACCAATAAAAATCGTGTGAACCCACTTATTTAAAAACTACTTCACACAAAAATCTTTCTAAAAGAAGCAAAACGAATGAATGAGATGCATTGCCCATAAGTAAAGAACTCATGCCTAAGCTTAAATGAATGTAAAAAGGAATTGGCGATTGGATAGTTTATGGATGCTTAGCTTAGATTCTAAGAGTTGGATTTGTGATGATCATAGCGAAGTACATAGACTCTTAGATGACCTTTGCACCATTATACTTGTATTTAGGGCATAGGGCACAAAGCATTCCTTTTCTATCTTGTTTTTGAGTTCTCGTTTTTAAACCTCGCTTCCGGGTTTGGTCTTTGTAGTTTGCTTGAGGACAAGCAAAGGACAAGTCCAGGGGAGTTGATGTGTATATATTTTCATGCATATTTATGTGCATTTTAGTTATGTTTTTGCTAATTTTAGGTTGTAAATATTGCATTATGTGCTTAGAATTCATCTAGTTTGAGTTTAGAGTATAGTCTTAGGATTTGTTGCGTTTGCATACATCTTTTTGCATTTGTAGGTGAAGCTTTGGAGTGACTCTATGGGAGCTTAATGGAGGGATTTAAGGTTTTTTGAAGTCAAGAATCAAGGAAAAGAGGAGCTAAATGCATGAGGGGAAAGTGGAAGCAAATGTGCAGTCAATGGGGAAAAGAAGAAGCCATGAGCTGCATACGCAACCCACTATCGACCAGCCTGGTTGATAGTGGACCACATGGGATCGATAGTGAGCTGGATAGGACAATTTCTGCCTAATGCAAGCTACTATCGACCATGACACTCGATAGTGAGCAGCATGGGACCGTTATCGGCTTGCACCCTAGCCAAAAACTTTAGGACAACCTTCTAACCCTCCACATATATAAACATACCCTCTTAGCCGCCAAGAATAAAATATTTGCAACCCTTATCAACTTTTCTTATATTTTTCTTTGTTTTGCATGATCAAAACACTTGTAATACATTGGATCTTTTTAAGATTTGTGTTTTTTCTTTATCTATCTTTATATTTTCTAGATCTAAGGTTATGGAAACTAAAAGACCCAAACTTTGTCTTTAGATTTCCATGAATCTTAGTGAGTAGATCTCTTAAAGATCTTGAGATGTAGTAGGCTAGGGTTAGATCTAGGATTGCAATGGACGATTAGGCTACATTTTTGCATAGGTTCCTACTAGATTTTGTTTAGTTCTTTGAAAGTTCATTGCTTGCTCATTAACGCCTAGAAAGTGTTCAGTTAAATCTTTAGAGAAAAATGTTTATGTTTTCCACTTTGGCTCGCAAGAATAGATGTCCATAAGTGCTAAATGGCTAAAATGGCTTGTCACTATCACATACATGATTAGATAGGAAAAAGCGAAAGTTGAGTCTTGTAATGTGCATGGGTGAATAGATCTTCGCCATGAGAGTGGGTAGATCGACTAAGAAGGGAATAACTTTAATACTCTAATAAAGCCTTAAAAAGTCCATTATAGTTCTAGATCGAGTCCGAACCAATTGCTATGTCTCAAGTTTCGATCCTTATCATAATTTTCACTTAAACTTTGTTTTTTATTGCACTTTACTTATTGCTTTCTTTCATGTTGTCTTTATTTATGCAATTTCATTATGTCCCATTTATGATTATGCTTAGATTTAGTTGGTACTTGTAACACACCACCTAAATCGACCTCCCTAGGCTAGGATTTCTAGTGCGTTATGCTTATTTAGCTTCTTACTAGTAAATCCTCTAAATCCCTTTGACGATACCTAAAGTTCTAGAACTCGACGCCGTTCTCTTTCGGGAATAGTTGGATTAAGTTTATGGTCAATGAATTTAAGCTTGCCTATTTGGGATCAAAACTCGAACGTCAAAAGTTTATGAAATTAAGGTTAAATTTAGGGTTTTTTTATTCATGCAATTCCACTTGAAGTTTGAGTGTTCTATGGCTTAATATGCATGTATGAAGCGGTTTTATGATGAGACTCTACCCCAATTGCATTGTTTGATGAGCTGAATTGATGAGTTTGAGTTATGAACAAATAATGAAAATTTTGTGCTTCTTTGTTGTTCTTGATGATTGGTGTTGATTTCCTTTAGCGATTATGCTTAGGAAACATGATTCTAGGACTAGGACACAAATTTGTGGGAGTTTGATGAGTATTTGATTTTCGGCATTCCAGTCGTCGTGTTTTCTTATAATTTGTGGTTTTTACCTTTTTCTTCATGAATTGGATTGGTTTTCGTTGATATCTATGCTTTTGACCACTTAATTTGATGCAAAACCACATTTTGGAGATGATTTGTAGGATTTTAAAAATTTGATCTTCTTTTAAGAACAAAAATGGAAGGGTAATGTGACTAATTTTGGTGATGAATGAGGACTCGATGATGTTGAATTACTGTTGTGTGTGGCGATCGATATGTGGTTTGAATGCATTCTCCCTTTATATCGTCACAGAACTAATTTGGTTTCAAGTGTTTTTTGTAGGAATGGTGACAAAAGAGGAGCAAACAGGCCTTCACGCGAGCTCTTCTTCTCGAGTTTTTGAGTACAAGAAGATGAAATTCAGGAAAAAATGTTAAGAGCCATCCCGAACAAACCAATCAATAAGTCAACGGACGAGCACGACGAGGAATTCTATCAAGAGCTTCCTGCCATTGAGTTTACCGCCACCAAGTTCGTTTGCCCCAACATTACTGACATATTTGGTATCACTGGGGGACTCCGCACTTTGATGGAGGGGATCAGTTTAAGGAATCTTTTTGATCTTAAAAGATGTTTATTTTGATTTCCTCCGCCAATTCATGGCATGTTCACGCCTCTGGTACAGGGTTTCGGACGAGGGAAATTTTTCATTTATCGTCAATAGGAAGTACAACATCATGTCTCTGTTTTAGCTAAGTTAGTGCTTCAGATATCCCAAGGGGAGACAGTCTGAGATCCCCGTTCTACCTTGTGCCCATGAGTTTTGGGATTTTATCGCTCCAAGTCATTTCACATCACAAAATGTGAAGCAGTAGAGGATTCACAGCCCCGTTCTGCGATATGTTGTCAAAAATATTAGTTCCCATATCTACGGGAAGTCCATTCAGGCTACAATTACTTATGATGAGTTTGCCTTGATTTTCGTGGGAGTAAGGTACATATGGCATGGACTAGCGGGAATCACTTACTCACAGGGCAATGAGCTCAATTTAAGAGTTCTGGTGGCAGAGAAGTTCGCTTATTTACAAGGCGTTATGGTCGATGCGGGGAAGTCACTTGCCTTTGGAGGCATGATTACTAGGATTCTGCGCTACCACAAGGTTCGGCTGGGGGGAGACAAGGCTATAGTTCATGATCCCAGAGATTCACTTTATGACCATTGCGATGGCAAGCATCTCGTCGATTGTAGGTTTCTCACGAGGCCTATACGCGGAAAATTCGTAGCTTCTGCTCCACACATCTATCATTTCCAGAGCCGTAATCTGGTTTCTTTCTTTTGCATTCTCCCTCGACGTGCTTGATGCACATACAATTTCATGCATATTTTAGTGTTTTTTAGCTTGGTTTTCATTCAT